>NDXB01018657.1:0-26039 GCA_002631895.1 Agapornis roseicollis | reverse complement strand
AAAAAAAAAAGGGACATGAGAGGAAAAAATCAAAAACCAATTAAAAAAATGTAACCCCCCCCCCCCCCCAAGATACTTAAAATCCAGAACTGGCATAAAAATCCATGAGTAAAAATGTGTTAATTAATATAGGACACCATGGGAGAGACCCAACATGTCACATGCAACATTAGCAACCTGCTTGTTGCACTGGCTTTATAGTGGGGAAGGGCAGAGGGAACTGTTGCTGGTGTTAATGATTAAGCATCACCATGTTTCCAAAACAGTTCTTAACATCAGATGTGTGCCCAAGTCCTACTTGCCAAAGAAAACAGGAATTTGTTTTATTTGGACAGAACTAGAAACCAGACTTCATATGCCTGGCCTTTTCTGTACTGTTAATCTTGTTTATGAAGATGCCATCCTATATACAGTAAAACAAATTATACCCCTGGCTTTTATTGTGCTGATTTTTTCTTTTTAAGTTAAACTTCTGTTTCTTGATTGTGACAATGCATTCTACAGCTATTAGACCATCTAGGATCCAATCCCTTTTTATTTACAACTTTTGAGTTTTACTCGCAGTTTTAAAAAGTTTATGAAAAGCTCAATCTCAAATTCGATTCTGTATAAAAAGATGTGACATGAAACAGCTGCCCAACGCCATTCCTAGAGTCCCTGCCCCCCCGGGAGGTACCTAGCTATTTGCATATAGATAATTAGGAAGTAGCACAATACCTGGTCGTCTTACATACACTGAAGGCTATTTAAACGGGCAGAGCGTTATCACACTATTCTCAAGCTAAGGTGTCAGAATAATTGTTACTAGAGATTCCAATTCTGTAAGTAACATGCTCTGGATAACCTAGCGAAACGTACAGAAAGGTGACTTATCTCCTCTGGATGACAAAATCACAGATTAATCTAGAGTGTATCCACACGTTTTAACGGAACAGCAATTAAAGGACATAGTATGCTTATGTTTCAACTTTTCCATAAGTTCCTTCTGGAGGCCTGTAATACTTTGGGAAAGCCTTCAGTTGCAGGGAATTAAATGCATACTTGCGACATCCAACATTCTTCATTGTATTTTCTCGGCGACAACCCTCACTGGGGAAAAAAAACAAGCACAAAAAATGACAGCAGTAAAAAGGAAAAAAAGAAAAATAAAGAAGACTTAAACTAAGATGAAATGAACTGGTTATTTTATAGCATTGAAAAAAAAAGTTGGTTATATTTAATGAGCGCTTAATTGATTTGCCACTGCAAATATTAAAAATGAGGACTCATCATACAATGCCAGTCAGAAGCACACAGGATGGACACATGCTATGTCAGATTGCTAGTTTTGCATTTCTAAAAAGCAGCAGCACATCTACTTAGAAAAGTTCTTTCCCCGATGGTTTCATGTATTTCAGGAGCTCACATGCCGCTTCTTTGCACAAGGGATCCCAAGAGATTGCTCAAAACCAGTTCTGCTAATTTATTAATACATTAAGCTGAAAACCAAAAACTGCTGATCTCTCAAGAAGAGTTTGCAAGTAATTTTATTGTTCCCTGTATTATCAGTACTTACTTAAAGATTAGAGCTGATACAAAAATAATGACTTTCCAGTAATCTCTGCATGCATAAATTGACTTGAAAACCAACAGAGTCTAAAAAAATCTTAATCATGAAACACCAGCTTTGTGTGGGTGCAAAAAAGACTGGCTGCACTGACAGTCATCACTCCAATGAAACAAAGCTGTGGAGAATTTCATTTTCACTCAATGCTTTGGTGCAACTGCCCCACATTACAAAGAGGTTCTGTGCTACAATAAAAAACTACTCCAGTTATAAGGCTTCTTTACACTCATAAATCTACTTCACAGTTCCTTTGATTACATCCAGAAACAGACGTACAAAGAGGAAGCACTATTGTTTACATATATATTATAGATCATGTTAGGCTTGCAGGAGAATGTCTTTCCCTGATAGAGGACTGAAACTTCAACAACAAATACTAGAACTTCATGGCAAAGTGTACAGTACAGCATCTTATGGTGGAAATGCCACTTTATTCCTGCCCTGGAGATGCTGCAGCATCTACCACAGAAACTATGGTCATCTAACTGAAAAGGAGGGTTTGGATTCCCATTCAGTTCGAAAGCTCTCTCACTCAAACTGACCTCACTGTTCTTCTAATTTTGTCTAGTTAAACTGACCAGAACTGTGTTCTGTATGTACCTCCTAAATCGACCTTGTAAAATATAGTAACTTTTAGCTTTAAGACAAAGTTTAAGTGAGTTTGAAATTTGTCTCCAGAGCACATTTTGTGCCTGCCTTTTATAGAATGGATTGTACGTGATGACACTATTTTCATGGCACTGCTTTGTGTTTTACAGGAACCCCTTCTCCAGAGGCTGTTGCAGTCAAACAGATAAATCAAAAATAGGCACAAATTATACTTCGGAGTACTAATAAAAACAATGGCTAACTAGCAAATATGGGATACCAGATGAGCATTTTCACTCCAAAGTGAATCATTCTGTTCATAATTCATCCCCCTGCATTTGGTTATTGCACATGCCTCTCCATGGCACAAGGAGGCCACAGAGATGGTGACAAAGATGTATTTCACATACCATCTCATGTGCTGTGTTTCTTCTTCTGGAGGCACATAAGCAGTGTGCACTACAGCATTTTAAATCTGAACGCCTGAATGACAGCACAGACCAAGCTAAAAACAGTAGAGATGAAAACTTGTTCCCACTAAAGCTTAAGGAAGTAAGAAAATAACTAGACTGTTTTCAGAAAGCCTGAGGTTTTATTCTAGATAAATTTAAGTGTGCTCTTACTGGAAAACCCTAGTGATAGTCATGAGCAAAGCCTTATTTAAACAGATTAATACTCTTAGGGAGTTCAGTGGAGATAACACCTACTAAAATTACTTTCACATCTTGCTAGGCTGAGCCCGTGGCACTCATCACATTGCAAGAGCAAAGCCACAGTCCAATCTGACATTTGTTGACTTTGTAAAAAGGCAGATTTTGGTATCTATAGCAAATGAACCAGTGTTAAGCAGGAAGAAGAAATCATATGTACAGAGACACAGTGGTACCAGATACCAGCACAGGGTGTGGATGTGTCCAGTACCATCATACCATGATTTTAGATCTCATCAGCAGTAAGGATTTATCTAAATCCATTGCAACTAAAAATAAATAGGATGTTTAAATATCTATATGTAAATATAGATAGATATGTATGGCTTTCTGTTTGGTTTGGGGCTTGTTTTTTGGTTGTTTTGGTTTTGTTTTCCTTTTAAAAGAAAATTGGAAGAACAGTGAGGAAAACGACCAGGAGACAGTGTACTGTACAGTCTGATTTCACGAAGATACAAATATAACCACATATTTTTTTTGGTTTTAGTTAGAATATTCACCAAATTTAGGATTTTGCTCTATTTTTTACTCTAACTCTGCTTTTTTTTTTTCTTAAGCTTACGTCTCTCAGCATGTAATTTCAGATTCCATTAAGACTGATAATAAAAGCTATAGCTATCTATGGTTTTTAAGTTAATAATAGTAGAAAATAGAAATCACAGTACTAGGAGAATTCTCCTCAAAAGCCCAATTTTCTCTCAGGCACCAAGCGAAGTAAATTCCTTCATGAATTTAGCAAAGTACATTAAATGAGGTTAGTTTTCTTAATCAGCTATTGCTATTAACAAGCTCTGCTAGACAACTGCAGCAACAAAATCTTTCAGTTTAGTAGGCCTCTTCCAGGTTGATGTCATATATCAACAATGGCCAAATTTCATCTGCAGTTATTCTGCATGACTAAACTAGGTAAGCCGCTTTAGTCTCATCACTTAAATAAATGCTAACTTACCATCATTCATTTATCTCTAAGCCACTATCAACATCATAATTTATTAAAGCTGTCCAACACTTAAAAATGGAAATAACAGTAATATTTAGTCTAGTGTAAATAAAATAAAGCACAGTGGAAAACCTCAAACCCACCTACTAAAGGAGCTAACTGATACCTCCCTCTTCTTGCCTGAAATATTAAAGAATGGTGTCTTTAACTTCTAGGATGAGAATGACCCTGTTTCAGAATAAGTTCTATAACAGAGCACCTGAAACAGATAATGGACCATTAGCAGGCCAATGCAAATTACATCCTCTTTCTAACCACAAGTCATTCACTTCATGTCTTTTAATACATTACAAAATGCAGATCTACAAATAGAATGAACGAATTCTACATGCAGCGCACTGCAAGTCATTTTCTGAGTGGGTACACTGGTCTGTTAGAACATACTTAACCATGAGAAAGGAACAAGACTATGGCTCTACAAATTGTTCAGCATTGCAATTTGGATATTATCATTTGAAATGAAGGTAGAAATTTGTTTATTTCTTTAAATAAATTTCTTACAATTTCTTATAAACCCCACCCATGTTTTTATTTTTCTCTTCATACCTCATAAAAATGAAAGGCAAGATTAGCATACACCTTAAATATACAAAAGATACAAATTCTTTTCAGACAGAGTTCCTTTCTCTGGAATACATGAAACAAGTAACACAAAACTATATTTGGTAAGAGATCTTCAGGCCGGCTAAAGTAACGAGGTAACAGGCCAATGTCAGACTATGTTACAAGCACTGAAAGCAGAACAAGAATTTAAGGTTTCAATACAATTCTTTTTGATAAAATAATTTGATGTGTATTTACAGTTTAGTACAATAGAAACGTAAAATTGTAAGGCATAATAATAATTCCTGGCAGACAATGCTATGACACATTCCTTTGTCCAGCAGGTACCAAGTGGCAATACACATTCAAGCTTTTTTTTGCTTTTGTTTTTAAACTTTATCTTCACTTGCAACGTAATCTGGCCACCAGGTAAGCTATGCTCAGAAACAGCCACACAATNACAATGCTATGACACATTCCTTTGTCCAGCAGGTACCAAGTGGCAATACACATTCAAGCTTTTTTTTGCTTTGTTTTTAAACTTTATCTTCACTTGCAACGTAATCTGGCCACCAGGTAAGCTATGCTCAGAAACAGCCACACAATCAGTAAATTGGGGCTCAGAGCTAGTAAAGGAATAGAGTAGAGGAGGCTGGGATCTAGTCTGAAATCACGGATGGGCACCAAGCCACTCAAGTTCTTCTGGGTGACTACCTCCCGTGTTCCAATGCTGTGAAAAGGAAGAAGGTTGGGAGGAAGGAAATAAAACATAAAGGAAGACGGACATGCAAATGAATGTATAAAAAGAGATGGCAACACAAGGTGATCAAGAAAATGAAAAAGCATGGAAGAAGGCACAACAAAATCCAGAAGATGAAGTAAAGAAAGAGTGGGAAAACGTCTCAAAAATATGTGTCAGCACAATTACAGAAATAAGGAGAGGGAAAGAGAATAAAAGAGAAAAATAAGAAAGAAGTACTGTAGTCCACTAAAAATAAACACATGTAGGTTGAATATAAATGGTTTTCCATGTTCATTGTTTCAGATTGCCAAGCAATAATATCCCATGCTGCTCTGCCATGCCTTTGCATGCTGCAAAGAAGTGGAGCTCTGAAAAGCAAGCTGAACATGAATAACCATTATAGTATTTGACCCTTTCAAACATCTTTCCACTTAGGCTGCAGTGATATAATTTAACCTCTTAACTACCTGCTCAGTAAACAAAAAAAACCCCAAGCCACCCACTTAGTTTTCTGCTTCAACATGAATTCACATGTGTATCAATATGCTTTCTAAAATGCATGTTTCTGAAGTGCCTCAATATATGCATGTAAAGGCAAGACTTATAGCACAGCCCATCTCTTTATGTCCCTGCTTCCTACATTGCTTTGAGCACTGAAGACTGACAGTAGAGAACACCTCTTCAGGTAACCTGAGACTTTGTAGTGTGGTGCTTCATTCTGGATTTCTCTTATACCTTTTCCAGTTCAACTCTACGTTTAGTTTACAAAGCAACAACTAAATGCAACCTGTGTTGCACTTAGAACAAGTGCATTCACTCCAGCCATAAAAGGTGGCACATAACCTTGCTGGTTGTGTAGCAAGGTTAGGTAACCAAGAGACAGTGTTTTGGAAGACATCAGAGATACCCTAGATGTGGTGAAAGGGATAAAAAAGCTTTCAGAAGCTGGTGACATTTCAAGTCAAATGGAATTGGGTGGGCAGGGAACTAAACCAACTGTATTTCTGATCTGGATTAACACTTCAAAATCGGTGATACAAATGTTTTCATCTCCTGCTGCCTATACTGGATAAGGGCAGATTGAATCTGTGATGCCTACAAATCCCAATTATCTTTGTAGTGGTACGGACCGTGGTGTGCGTGTAAGTGCTCAGGAGAAGTAGTATGTGGAAAGCTAATGCTGACTGGAAAGTTGTGAATAAAGGCTCAACAGAATAGCCTGGAGGAAAGAAAGTGTTTTAGGATATAGACAAGGAAGTAAAACAATGGGAGAGAGCAAGGAGGAAGAAAGGCTCAAAATGGCAAGAAGACACTATGAACATCACATGCCACATCTGTACCATTAAAGCTATCAAGCTACTCAGTTTTACACAAAGACATGTGCACAGACACGTACAGTGCAAATGGAGGCAAGAGCTGGAAAGTGTGTTCCTTGTCACTGTTAGCCCATGTAGATGCTTCCACCTGAGGGGTGAAAAGTCACCTTTGGAAATAACTAATATACCAAATTGCACAGTGTCTTAAAACATTCATCAGCACACTACCTCTAGGGAGAACAAGGTAAAGAGATGAAGCAAATTCCCTGCTAATTGAGCATGTGTATGGGAATCCTCTATGTGAGGAAAAGCTGGGTCTGCCCTGAGTTGAACACAGCTGGCTCCAGCCAACTCAAATGAACCCACCGTAGGCACAACCAGGCCTCTCAGCCAAGATAGTGGTGCCTTGGGAAAAGGCAAAACACTGCATTGCAGTGAGGAGTGGCAGGAATATATGTGAGAAGCAGCCCTGTTAGCACTGAAGTCAGGGAAGGAGGGGAGAAGGTGCCCCAGGTGCTGGAGCAGGGATTCCCCTGCAGCCATGGAGATGAGTACAGTGGAGCAGATAGCCACACTGCAGATCATGGAAGGCCCAGTGGTAGAGAAGGTGAATATTTCCTGAAGGAAACTGGGCATGTAGAGAGTCTATGCAGAAGCAAGTTTATCCTGAAGGACTGCAGCCCATGGGAAAGACCCACGATGGAGTGGGGAAGAGTGAAGGAGGAAGAAACAGCGAAGTGGAGCTGTTATGGATCAACTGCAAACTCCCATTCTCCATACAATCGTAGAATAGTTAGGGTTGGAAATGACCTTAAGATCATCTAATTCCAACCTCCGGGACACCACATACTAGACCATGCTGCCCAAGACTATCCAACCTGGCCTTGAACACTGCCAGGGATGGAGCATTTACCAGTTCTTTGGGCAACCTGTTTCAGTGCCTCACCACCCTCACAGTAAAGAATTTCTTCCTTATATCCAATCTAAACCTCCCCTGTTTAAGTTTGAACCCATTGGCCTTCGCCCTATCGTTACAGTTCCTAATGAAGAGTCTCTCCCCAGCATCCTTATAGGCCCTCTTCAGGTACTGGAAGGCTGCTATGAGGTCTCCACGTAGCCTCCTGTTCTCCAGGCTGAACAGCCCCAACTTTCTCAGCCTGTCTTCGTATGGGAGATTCTCCAGCCCCCTGATCATCCTCATGGCCCTCCTCTGGACTTGTTCCAACAGTTCCATGTCCTTCTTATGTTGAGGACACCAGAACTGCACACAAGACTCCAAGTGAGGTTTCACAAGAGCAGAATAGAGGGGCAGGATCACCTCCTTTGTGCTGCTCAATATGGGGTGGAGGTAGAGGAGTTGGGAATGAAGCAGTGAAGTACTTGAGCCTGAGACAAAAGGGGTTGTGGAGGGAAGGTGTTGTAATTTTTGTCTTTCTTTACCACTGAAATCCCTTGGCAAAAGTCAAGTCTGCTTTGCCTGTAACACTAATTGGCATGGGATCTCCTTGTCTTTATCTCAACCCACAAGTTTTTTCATCATATGTTTTCCTCCTGTCTTGTTGAGCAGAGGGAATCAGAGAGCAGCTGGGTGGGAGTCTGGCAGGTGGCCAAGGTCAACTCATCACAATTGTATTCTTTAAACAGGTCAATCAGTGAAGAAATCCAACCAAGCTGTTTATCATGCCCGGTTTATTGCAGTGAGAGATCATATGCAAACACAGCTGTCAGGGCTTCATTATGTCATCTGCTTAGCTGGCTCCATGGCAACTAGAAGAGATCATTTCCCTCATCCCATTCTCAACTGCTTTTCAAGACCCCCTTTGCTTTGTTGGCTGAACTTCCTAATTGTTTTAATGAAAATGAGGTGGGCTACCTTAAATATCTAAAGGATTTTGCTACCCAGGCTGGTTCTGACTGAAACTGGATTGGAACGTATTCACACAAACAACTCCACTGGCTAATCTGACAGCCCAGTAATCATGAAGGGAAAGGTAATCATAGGTCTTGGGGGGGGGAGAGTTGGCACTGCTGCAGATGGAAGAGGCTATGTGAGCTAGTTGGACTTTGCCTTTGATTTGCCTTATCAGCCAGGTAGTGATTTCCTCTATAGCTTGGACTTCCAGACATATCATAATGATTTGTAGGCTGTGAGTTACCATATACTTGATTTGGGGCTCAAAAAGCTGCAACTTATTTAACAGAAAAGTGAGTTTATTTTAATGGAATATTTATTTCTAAGGTGAAACCCACAAACTTGTATCTGTGAATTTCTGCAAGAATCTGCAATGAGTACTCAATGTTCTCTCCCTGATGTCCTCCTCACTGAACATAATTATCACAGATACATAAGTATCACAAGGCTGGGAAGGAAAGGAAGTCCCCGAGAAAAAAAAAAGTGGGAACTAACACCTCTAAAGACCAACATCACACAAAGAAGAGGGTGATTTCTTAACTTTTCAAGAAGAGTATAAGCAAGGATGCTTTTCTTGTTTGGAAAGTTACCAGTAGAGAAGAGGTGAAATGCTTTCATTGAGTCCCACTTTCTTTAAGTACTTTTCCCATCCTTCCAACTGCCCCAGAAATTTTAGATGTCTTCAAGGCTGAACCAAGCCTTCATTTTCCAGTGGTTGCACAATAAAAAGATCCAAGTTAAAAAGGAAAATAACATTTTCTGAATGCCTGGAATTAATTTGCTACCTTTTCACTTCCTATGTCTGTCATCTAGCTCAGATCATCCTGTCCAGGCTGAAATGGATTTGGGTGGAGCTGGACTCCTATATAGTTGTTCCGTAATGCTCACTCTCTTGTTAAGCCTTGTTAATTCTGTGCCATTGTTCTGAGCAGAACTGGCAAATATTTTTTAACCACAACCACCTACCTGAAAGAGCAATGAGATGTGAGGAAGAAAGAGTGATGGGCTTGAAGAATAGTCTAATCTTAGTATTCCTTCAGGACTAGCCAGTATTCTGCACAATCTCTCTCAGTCAAAGATTTAACAGAAGGAGAGAAAGTCGCATCTTTCACCTATCAGGGCAAGTCTCTGATGTTGCTAGAACACATGAGCCCAAGGTTTTGATTAAATTTGCACTCATTCAATATCCCTGTGTAGGTCAACATAAAGCAGTGCTTTTCTTTGGTCAATATTCTATCTGATCCTGTGTTATATTAAATTGATAGTCCAAAACAATGTTGTTATAAATCTCTGCCTCGACCGTGTCCATAGCTGCATTAAAAAAACATTTACTCAGTAACAAATTTAAAGAAACAAAATTCCTAATATTATACTCGATTAGTTTTTATTCTCACTCTACATAAACAACTGTGCAACAAAGCTTTTTTTGTTTCAGATGTCTAAGTTGACAATTGCATAATTTAAACAAAGATATTTGAGAGCCGCTTAACTCCATTTTAAGTGAATAACTTCTCCCTCACAAAACCATTCCATTTTGTTTCTAGTATCAAGGTTTAATTAGTCTCTGACTGCAGTTTTCATGTACTGTACTAACACTGTAACGATGCAGAAAAAAGGGAAAATAAAAAAAAGCCCAGTGACATCCAATCAGATGTAGATATAAAACCCAAATTATTCGTGTAAGAGGCTGCAAGTGTTATTATATGAGACATTTTCCTTCCAGGTAACTGAAGAGTAAGAAAGGGTCAAACAGCAAAAACATACAGAAAGGATAAGAGAATTGAACACTCTAGAGAATTTGGTGAGAAGACACACAGTACAGTACATTCAGTAAGAGTGAATGTTGAAAAACAGGACTGAACAGCATTGTTGAACTACATTGATAAGAGACTAAAGCTAGATTTCTTATCCTTTCTTTTGGTATGTGAGTTACGGAGTTTTCCAGCAGTGCTTGAAACAAGGCATTGAACAACAGTAAACAGATTTTTGGTTTTGTTTTTTTTTAGGACAGTATTTAACTCTGCCAACATCTCTGCTGCTTCAGAATACAGAACATCGTTATACTGATATGACAACAGCACACTGACACGTTGTGATGGAATTTAGTTGCTGTATCGTGAAACACCCATACTGACATTTCACCCAATGAACAGTGTTTCACTGCTAAAGAATACACACGGCAAACCATTGCAAACTGCAGGTGTCTGTGTTTCCAAGAACAAAAGTTCATCCCTGAGAAACCTGCCTGATCTAGAACTAGGAAACCCAGTGCTATGACAGTTCAGGTAACCCCATCATTAAACAACATTCAAAGAAGAACCAGTTTTCTGTTCTGTAAGCTCAGCATTAACTGAAAACACATTCTTACATGCTTCTCTGAAAAACCCTAATTCACTGCTGACAACTAAAGCCCATGTGATGCAAATCTGGTAACAACCAGCTTTAGCATATGCAACTCACTAATACATGCAAGGGAAGGATAAATTCTAGCAGTCAGTTTTGCACTTTTCTGACTTCAGGTTTTTTTTCCTTTTGATAGAAACAGAGACCTCTGCTCCTCTGCAGTTTGCATGGTTCTTCATTTAGGAATCAGTGACACAAGTCAAACTCTTACCTCCTCATACACTCCAGAGCCTGGGTGAAGACCTGTGGAGCCATTCCATGTTCATGCTGTAGGATCAAACACTGCTCTAGGGTGACCGACATGGCAGTCCTATCCTTGGCACTTTTACAGCTTGTAAATCGAACACCATTTAGTCTGCGGCATATCTAGAAATGGATATACAATTCATCATTCTTTCCTCATGCATAACTTTCTGTCAGAGAACACACCTGTACTTCTCCTTAGAAAGACATAAATATTGTGTAGGACTGATGTCAAAAGTTGTCATCTTTGAGAAAGCAGAGCTTTGTTGCATGAACTGTAGGGAAATTACTGATGTGGAAAATACATTTTATCTCCCCGTATCTTATTCTAGAGGAAGTGTAACCTGTCAACATTTCCAAGCTTTGTGCAAGTAAATGAAAAAGCCAGGAACATATCGGTAATAAAAGACGTATGCATAAAGAAAATCAGCTGAACTATGCAGAGATGCTTAGATTAATAAATACCTCAGCTGCTTGCCAAAGGATATCAACATTCTTATTTTTCCTTGCATGCACATTTTGTCCCAGGAATCTTAACAGTTCAGGCAGGCACGTCTGACTACGAGATCGAGGTAGACCTGTAAAACAAACAAAACCAACTCCACTTACTTATCTGTATTCAACACTTCCACAAGATAAGCTACGTGGAAAGTGTTCCTACATGCCTGTTGCAAATACAGTCATGTTGTTTTAAGTCAAAGCTTGTAAGCTTTGTAATTCAATTCTTAATTACTTAGTACCACTAATAAAACAAATTCAATTTTAATTAAAATCAACTGGAAATGCACATTAATTCAAAACTTGAGGGGCTCAGGATCTGATAGATATATAATAACAGAGTGAATAAAGGCAGTAAGACTGGTAGAAGGGTATGGGGCACAAATCTTATGAGGAGCAGCTGAGGGAACTGGGGCTGTTTAGTCTGGAGAACAGAAGGCTCTCTACAACTGCCTGAAAGGAGGTTGTAGTGAGTTTGGGGTCAGTCTCTTCTCCCAGGTAACAAGTGATAGGATAAGCGGTAGCGGCCTCAAGCTGCACCATGGGAGGGTTAGACTGGATACTGGGAAAAATTTCTTCACTAAAAGGATTATTAAGCATTGGAACAGGTTGTCCAAGGAAATGGTGGCGTCCCCATCTCTGAAAGTATGTAAAAGACATATAGAGATGGCACTTAGGGACATGGTTTAGTAGTTGATTCGGCAGTGTTAAAGGTTGCACTTGATTTTGAAGGTCTTTTTCAGCCTAAATGATTCTGTTCTATGATTAGCAATACTGTGCATATACTGGTCTGCTCTGCTTGAACTCTACACCTAGAAGGAAAGTAATACCTGTAAACAAAAACATGACACAGACCATCTCCCCAGGTATTTCTAAAGACAAAGAGCTAATGAAACTAAGACAGTAATTCACTTAAGAAATTCTGCAGTGCTTAGAAGTAAGAGCTCAGAGGACAGTGGATCAGGAATCAACTCCCCTTCTGTATTATTCTTGAAAGGAACATTATCTACACCCTGCCGCAGGTACTTCACTAGGTCTCTTGTCCCCAAGAATAATCCATTTGGTTTTCTTTTTCCTCTACTTACCACAGACTACATCACTGGCAGGTCATAATAACCACCTGTTTTACAGTTAAATGTAAAATGTTATTCTCTCTTGACAAGGGTTTATGGAAAAGTGTGTTTCACTTTGTATGTCAAAACACCCTCAGACCTTCCTTATAACAAGCAGAGCCCCAGGTTTGTCTCAGTTGTGCACAGAACATCTTTAGCACACTTGTTGGTAGGGACAGCATTATAGCTTTTTTCCATACTTCAATCAAAACTCCTGCTAAATCTTTATAGCCACAAACCATCTGTCCAAGCTGGATTGCAAAACCAGATACAATATGTCTACATCTACCCAGAACAAACAGCGAAGCAGAAGGAAGTTTTGGCATACGGTGGGTTTTCCCTCTTGGTAGTATCCATTTCATGTGGCAGGGATCAATGTAATGACAAGTAACCAGAGTAAGGGAGAACAGGCAGATGGACACAAGACTGTTTTGTTTTCTTTCACTATTAAGAAGCATGACAATGCCACCTGTCCAACACTGCATGCCAGCCTTATTCACAACTTCCAGTTACTTGAAGAAAAACTTTTAGTATAAGGCATGTTATTGGCAAATGGGAAACTCAAGGTCATGGCACCAGTGCTCTTTAAAAATAGAGGAAAATAAGTATAAAATTAAAGCAGTTCTAAAGACATGAAACAGGAAGAAACAAATGACCGGGTACAAACCAGACTGCAGGGTTAAACAGAGTTTCAAGACAAAAAAAAAGGCAAAAGCTAAAAGACTATTGGATCCACACCAGAGGCCTGGGGACAAGGGAAGGGACGGAAGTAAACAAAAATAAAAAGCAGGCAAAATCAAAGAGGAGAGAAAGGAGCTGAATGGGAGCTCTTATTAAAGATTAGAAAGAGAAATTAAGTAATTGAGAGAAAAGTAGAACAAGAATCACTTTAAATTGATGAGCTTTTGAACTTTACAAAAAAGTCTAATACTAGAATACTGTAAATAAAAAGTTAAATTTTCAGAGTGAAAATGTCAGAGAATTAATTGTGCAGGATTATGAATGCCTGGAATGAGGGAAACAGCTTTTGCTCTCAGCTACATCAAAAAAATCAAGGATAACTGGAAGTACAATAACATACTTTAACACCAGAATTCTTACTATCCCATTGCATGTTACTGCGTTTGTATTTCTGCAATAAAACTGCAATTGTGGGACCCATGACATTAGTTTACAAGAGGTCTGATACTAATAACAACAAATGAATGAATTTTCTCCATGTGTGGTCACACATTAATAACATTTATGGCACTGCCTCCAAAAACACATTAACAAGCAAGAAATTTTCCTATGTAACCAGTAAAATTCAAGCTTGTAGCTATTATCTCTCTTCCAGGTGCTAGACCTCTCTGTTGATGGCTGCAGATGGAAAGGATTATAGGAAAGTGCCAAAGGATAAGCAGAGGGAAAGTGATTAAGTTCCTAAAATCAGGGAAATTCTCTCTGTGTAGGTTATCATAAATGTAGAGAATGTGACCAAAAACTGTACATAAAAGTGCTGCTACTATAACCTGTCATCTTTATGCCTTTCCCTCACAGCAATCTAACTCCCTAGCTGTATGTTTATACAGTACATAATGCCACTTAGAAAGAGATATAAAGTAAAAGTAAACTGAAAAAAGGCAAGTTAATCAGACTGACCTTTAAAGCTCTTGAATCTATTCTACTTAATACTGAAGTACTAAAAGAGATTTCTTGGAAGTAACTAATGCAACATTTAACAACTTACATGAAGCAAAAACCAGCCTGAATTGTGCTGTTCAACCAAATTTGCCACTAATTACCAAATACTTACAATCATCAGGCAAAACTTCCTTGAACTGCTCAAAATACGAATTCAACCGCACTAAGCTTTCCATATTAATTATTTCTTGCAGTGAAGTGTCTCCAAACCTTTAAAAGATGAAGAACAGAACAGTTAAGCCCAAGGTAAAGGACTTCTCCTCTTCTTTCAAACACTGGCACTTGGCAATATGACTACTAGAAAACAGTTCAAAGAGTAATCCCATGAAATTCCTAACCATTCAAATGCCAAGTAAAGCGTAACAGAGAAGTGTAGTAGTGATTCGTTACAGAAAAAGAAAATACTTGAGTGTGAGGTGAAAAGTAGGAAGGAAGGGGAAAGAAAATTCTTGTACAAAATAGTATTTAAAATTCTTTGGCTTTTGTGTATCTCTTTCAATATTAAATACCTCTCTGGGAGATCATTTCACCTAAGTTCAAACATTTAATAATGGATTTACTAGTTTAGTTCACAAGCTATTAGTAACCCTAACATCAGTAGATATGTTAGTCACATTTACAGGCAATAGAGGACAGCAATAACTGCTGGACAACTGCTAGTTATCCCCCACTACACAGTCTACCCTGGTACCAAGGCTGCTGTCAAAACATGCATGTGCCTTATCTCATTGGAGTTCTCCATCAGAGCACTGATCTGTCAACATATTATTTACAGGATATGGCCATAATAGAGGGAAGATCTGGTGGCTCTTTCCCTAGCAAGTATAATTATATAATTACATATTTCAGCTTTCTAAAAATAGTGTTGTATTACATAAGTACTTCAAGGAGATGTTAAAACAAAGGTCCACCTAGCCCATTATCCAGTTTTTGACAGTAGCCACAAGAGGGTGCTTTAAAACCAAGAGGGCAAATACACAGTAACACTCAGAATGATTTCTCAGCGTTTAGTGATCTGTCACTCACAGAGGTCTAAAATCACAAGCAGCTCCCTGTGTTAAACACTCATGATAGATTTCCTTGTCTGTAAATTCCAGGCACAGCTACAGGGATGGGCAAAGAGGAGATTCAGAGCAACTCTGCAGAGAAGGACTTGGGGGTGGTGGTCGATGAGAACATGAACATGAGCCGGCTTCCGTGTGCTCTCGCAGCCCAGAAAGCCAACCGTATCCTGGGCTGCATCAAAAGGAGCATGACCAGCAGGTCAAAGGAGGTGATCCTACCCCTCTACTCTGCTCTCGTGAGACCTCACTTGGAGTATTGTGTGCAGTTCTGGTGTCCTCAACATAAAAAGGACATGGAGCTGTTGGAGCAAGTCCAGAGGAGGGCCATGAGGATGATCAGGGGACTGGAGCACCTCTTGTATGAAATAGGCTGAGAAAGTCGGGACTGTTTAGACTGGAGAAGAGAAGGCTGCATGGAGTCCTCATAGCAGCCTTCCAGTATCTGAAGGGATGTTGAGGAGGGACTCTTCATTAGGGACTGTAGTGATAGGACAAGGGGTAACAGGTTCAAACTTAAACAGGAGAGGTTTAGATTGGATATAAGGAAGAAATTCTTTCCTGTTAGGGTGGTGAGATGCTGGAAGGGGTTGGCCAGGGAGGTTGTGAGTGCTCCATCCCTGGCAGTGTTCAAGGCCAGGTTGGACGCAGCCTTGGGTGGCATGGTTTAGTGTGAGGTGTTCCTGCTTATGGCAGGGGGGCTGGAACTAGATGATCTTAAGGTCCTTTCCAACCCTAACTATTTTATGATTCTATGATTCTGAACCACATAAACCTGCACTAGATGCAAACCCACGAGGCAAAATGCTCCACAGCTACATGCCATGTAAAGGACCTCCTTTGGTTTGTTTGGCATTTGACAGCTTCATTTAGTATTCCCTTGTTCACGTACTGGAGAAACTGAATCACTGTTAGTAATGCAACACTGTGACTGCATAGACACATTCTTCCATCAGAACAGGAGATTACTGAGTTGCCATTAAGGTTGAGCTTGCATGACTGAATACATACTTCTCTGCTAGGGTTTGCTGCTCATTGATCCCCACATTGAAAAGAACAGGCTGAACCCTCAATAACATGCCACTTTGAATCTCTCGTGGCAACAAATCAAACAAGGCGCTTGGCAAGGGGATCCTCACATTAAATCCATCACTGCAAATAAATAAACAGCCATTAGACATGAAGATCAAAAAGCTACATTCTGAAAGTGTATTATTTATGGAAAGATGGATAACATCTGGAACATAATACAATTATCAAAACAAGTATCAGTCAAAACTGAGGACTTTTAAGGAACTGCCAGAGCTTGTTCCTAATCAGAAAAGCTATTCTAGTTCAAAAGCAAGACTCCACAACCTGTCGTGTTGATTTTTCATACTCATGGACACTTCAATCAGGTTTCCAGTTTCCTGAACAAAACTGATTTTGTTCTCCTCATTAATACCGCAGCTCTTCTACAACTTGGGTAGAAAGAGACAAATTTTGGCATGTCCCCATCTCATAAAAAGCAAAGTATATTTGTTTTGCTTTGTTTACCGATTTCCAGTGATGACTGGCAGCATGTCAGTAGATGTATTTGATGTGGCCTGAGTTACTTTAAAGGTTACATTCCTCAAGTCCATGATTCCCAGACTCATGTCTTCCAGCATTGCCAGCTCCTCACCTAAATCATGGAAGAAAAAGTGAATTCTAATTATTACTCATTATGTACATCTTCCCTTTATCAATTTGATGACAACTGTAGGTCACCGCTCTCTTAAAGATCAATGGACAAAGAGGCTCTGGAGACCAGGCTTTCACCTTGACCTGCAGACCGCAGACAATGTCATCATTGACTTTATGAGTTTGGGAAACACCAATTACCTAGCACAGTCCAGACTATTGATGTTCAAGTAGGTTATATATGCTGATTTTCCAATTTAGATGATGCTAGTAAGTACTTCTTTGCATTGCCACAGACATGATATCCTTTGTGTTGCAAAAGAGTGTTGGAAAAGTTACTAGTTATTCCACATTTGTTCAGCAAAGCATTCCCTAACTGACATCCAGATGGCTGTTCAGACACAGGACTGAAATATTTTGAACAAAGTACTAACCCTTTTTGTATTCTCTCGTTAATCTGAATTTGTGCTGTAAGATTACAAGAGGCCAAGGAAATTCAAAAAGCTTTATTTTGGGCATGGTTTCTCCCAGCTTACCGAAACTTTAATCCATTTCTTTTCTGAAAAAGAATCACTGAGATAAATTTTATTTTTTAAAAACCTTTGACATTACAGAATCATAGAGAGTTAGGGTTGGAATGAAACAAGTATAGTTTCTCTTTAGAAGTAATTCAATTAAATGTGAAGAACTTCAGAGCTGTTAGCTAATTAAGTGCTTTAGATATAATGTGCTTTTGCATTTCAGTTTTCAAATCATTTTGTAGCTGAGCTGCAGCTTGTCCAAAACACTCGTATTCTGCTGTATTCTGCCAATTTAATGCAGAATTTGCTGGCTCAACAGTTAATACCACCCACTTGCCCTGTGCCTTTACCATAAGTACTCAGCAGGCTCTCAAACTGCGCCAGCAAGCCGATGGTGTAGAGTTGTCTTAGAAATCCATCATCATGCAGGCAGTTCCTCAGCTTGATAATGAAACCACAAATGAGAGCAGTCAGCTGTGGGAGAGAAAACACACAAAAGTGAAATTATTCAAGACAAAAAAGGCTCTTCAGCCCCAAGCAGAAACAATATCACATATAAGAAGTGCCATAAAATCTGTCAGACTGATGCTCCTTTCCCTTCAATGTCACTGTTTCTCTTACAGCTGAAAAGAGACAACTGACCAACAAAAGTCCAAAACATTCATAAAATCAGATTTAGGGCACACTGCCTTCATGTTGCAAGCTCTCCCAAAATGGGAATGCTATTGATCTTGCATCTGTTTGTTTCCTGCGTACAATCACTTGCATTAGGGTCTACAACTTGTGAGTTACAAAAAAGTCTCCTTGGAGAACTGTTCTAGTTACAGATGGAAAAGCACCACAGCTAGTTCCAGGCCATGAATTTTGATAGAATGGATAAATGATTTTTTTTCTTTAAATGTCATCTTAAGACAGCTTTAAAATGCAGTATTTGCATTATGCAGATTCCAACTCTAGTGTTACAAGATACTCATTACAACACCTTGAAAACCCAGTACTAGATCAGTACTAAGGTCTAAGATTAGTACTAGTCTCAAGTCACAGAATGGTTTGGTTGGAATTTCCCAGGTGATTGCCATACACTATGTACACAGCTGTATGACTTTGTTACAGAATTAAATAGAAGGGAATAAAGTTCTGTTTATGACGGGTAAATATAACCAAAGCACTGAGTTTAAAAATCATCTGCACTATGAAGTGGGTTTTACATAGAAAAAATTCCCTCAATTTATTTCTATGAGACATTACATTTTTGGACAACAGCCCTACCAAACAATGTCCAAGAGATAAGCTGTTTGACATAAATGAATGAGATACTGATTTCACAGGGAAGTAGACACGCTACAGAAATGTCAAGGGCAGACGAAATATGGAAGGCTTTTTAGTGCAGCCACCTGCTAATCAGTGAAAGAAACCCCAGCAGGCTCAGAAACAGAACTTCTGGGAAAAAGAAACCCAGCACACATTTCCCTCCCTGTAGCTAGACTTCTCTGCTTAGCTACTGCAGGTCCTGTTGGTTTTCTCAATGCAAAAACCAACAAAAGGTAACTGAAGGAGTACACTTTCCATTTTCCGGTTTTAGTTTGGTGGCATTAGAAGGCAAAGCAGTATATAGAAAATATAGAAAGTATACTGTACTTTCACTAGTTCTGGAATAATTTTTGTTTAAAGTAGTGAATGTATATCCAAGGGGACACTTCAGTTATATATTGTCAAATCCATGTAAATGACCAGTAAGGACAGGATCTCCTACGAGAGGAGATCACAGTGTTAAACCTGAGAGTAGAACAGATAGAAAAATTCTGAAAACACTAATTTTTCAGATTTCATACAGACCCCACCACGTGTCAAAGTGCAATCAAATCATCCATATTTGCTTGCTTACAGTTTGGCAGAAGACAACATCCCTGCGATACTGAAGGCTCAGGCAGAGCCCTATTGTTGGAGCACTGTCCTGCATTAATAAAAAGACCATGGCTTTCTTTGCCTTGTCACTCATCATGGCTACACAGTCTGTGAGTGTTGTCAGCAAGGGGTAAAGAGCTTCACTCCATTCACCTGGTTAAAAGAAAATAAAATAGCAGCACTGTAAGTACTTTGTTTGAAACAAACAAACACACATTAAGAAGAAATGTCATGTTGCAAGTTGAAGCTGTTGATAACTCACATTTAGGGCTTGTTTTGATAACTCACATTTAGGCTGATGGTTACTCCCTGCTTGTTATTAATTAAGTAATCTTACAGAGTGGTTACCACATGAGGACAATATGGAGAAGTCTAATCCGCAAGGCTGTTATGACTTTCCCGACTGTAATAGCTCCCAGATTTGTGCCCACAGAACAGGCTATATAATAGTTCATTTGGAAAGCACAACAGAAACATGAATATCTACATACACAAGTGTATATAACTGTGTGTGCATGTTCAAACATACCCTTTCATAGTGTGTGCATGGACAGACACCATGAAGTTGATTATATAACAGAAACAGCAAACATCTGCTTAGCTGTTTCTGTCAATGAGATTTCTCCCAAATATCTTGCCTTTGAATTTTTTTGCAGACTCATAGGTGTATCATTCAACTGCCTCACCATCTTATTGATCCTTGTTGCACCTCAGTGAGGTAAGACAATGCTTATCTCCCATTTGCAACATAGGACTAATAAGGCAAAGAGGTTAAAAAATTCATGTAGCTACTCTTTTAAGTGTCCTCTGTCTGCTGAGTTGCTCTGAAGGCTAAGAGCTGGCTAGCAAGAAACACTGAGTGATTACAATGGGAGTTAGCCAGATCCTTGGAAGTAGTTCAGACCCTGACTTTCACTGAAACACACAATACACATCCCAGAGGGACTCTGTTTGAGGTTCTAAACAGGAAGCACAGAAATGAAACTGGGTTGCCAAAGTCATAGAATCATAGAATAGTTAGGGTTGGAAAGGACCTTAAGATCATCTAGTTCCAATCCCCCTGCCATAAGCAGGGACACCTCATACTAAACCATGCCACACAAGGCTTCATCCAACCTGGCCTTGAACACTGCCCAGGGATGGAGCACTCACAACCTCCCTGGCCAACCCCTTCCAGCATCTCACCACCCTAACAGGAAAGAATTTCTTCCTTATATCCAACCTAAACCTCTCCTGTTTAAGTTTGAAAGTTTGAACCCGTTACCCCTTGTCCTATCACTGCAGTCCCTAATGAAGAGTCCCTCCGCAGCATCCCTATAGGCCTATAAGTCCTATTTTAGTATGTCAAACACTGTGCCCTTTCTTTTCCCTAAGAGACTACTCTACCTTAAAATGCCCCACAAGCTCAGTTTCTTCTCTTTCCTTCTTTCATCTTCTGCCTTAATCAAACACCAATTAAAAAGCCCCATTTCTGTGACTGTATGAAAAGTTACTCCGATGCTATACCAAAATCCATTCTGTCTGCAACATAAAAAGAAAATAGGACAGTGGTTTGGTTTTGCCCTACTTAAGTAAGGTAAAGTTGAAACAGAAAAACACCTCTCTTTTTAAAGGGAAGGACAGTGTGTTCAATTTGTAAAAAGCACTGGAGCTCTCAAACAGAACACACACAACCCCCATTCTGGTTGGCTGTAGGAACAAGGCAATGTACAGATCAGAACCTGCATGAATGGGGCACTTCAGGTCCCTGAAAGGAAGTTGTTTGGGATTTTGACTCAAAGGCAGGACTAAGAGCTAGTAATAATGAACATTTCTTTGATAAGCAGCCAACGAGGTGAACTTTGGAAGTCTGCTAACAGAAACACAACTGACAAGATTACCAAAACTATCCTTTTTGCTTGTGTTCTATGCGGTAGATAGATAACCTAATAAACTACACAAAGGGGAAATTGTTTGGTTCTGTTCCATTCCATTAAAAAAGGAAAAAGCAGGAAACATCAAAAGAACAGGCAAGGAATTGCAGCTTGTTTTTTATATTCTACTAAGTATTTTCTCTCAAAATAAATCAGATGCCGTAATATGCCCCATGAACACTTAAAAAGCAAAACACAGATGATACAAACAGTGTTTCTCTTACTGCATTTAAGAGCTTTTCTATAAACAAATGAGAATGGCAGAAAGAACTGAAAATATCTTCCAGCACATCATCATCTCATTGCCTGGATACACATATGTGTATACACTTAACTTAGTGTACAACTCATGTATATGAGTTCTCTCAGAGGAGATTTACAATTATAGTGTGTCTAGCAGCACTTCATTTGAAAGATATGCTTATCTGTGGTGATTACAAAGCACACTGGTGGTACATGAGCTTGTCTGAAGATAAAGCAATTGTTAGATGTCTTTTTTCCTCCCAACACATTCAATGCAGTGGCTCACCCAGGGTAATGAGCAAAAATCCTCTATGCTGTGCATTCTCTTGGTTTAAGATTTTGGCCATGATAAAAACAAGCCCTTGTCAGTCTGCAAAATTCTAAATGCTTTTTTGCTACCTATGTCACAGAGGAGTCACCCGTGTTCTCTTAATTTTTTATTCAATGGTAGTTTCTATCAACAGTAAACAGGAATAAAAGGAGTTGCACTCCTAGGATCAAATTAGGTTGGAACATTTCACTGAGAGCATTCAAACACATGCGAAAAGACTCTGAAGTGCCTACCTTTCACCTTGATCTCCCTGTCCTTCTGTCTTCCCCTCATTATTTTTCCTAACAGAACTTTATTACTGAAAGCATATTTTCTATCAAATCAACCAAGGGCACCTTCAAACACCAAGAGGCACCAAGTCTAATGCAAAATCTACTCTGAGCTTTGCTGTTATGTTCTGTGATATAAACTATTACTGACTCCACTGGATAGACCCATAGGTAGGATGATTTGGCACAGGCCCTGAAGCAACAAAGATGCAACAAGGTGTTACAGATTTAAAACAGCTAGAGACCTAGTCCAAGCTAGCTGTTGGTATGTCTGGGCCACAAATCACACTTTTTTATCAGAGGTTTCTAGTTCATGTTAAAAGTTATTCCATTTAAAAACTGGCATGGTACATACCAGCAGGATGCCTGTCATTTGCTTTAAACACTTTATATTGTACAGCAAGAGAAGTCCTGCAGTCTCCACTCAGACAGCTACAACTGAATTCTGGCTCGTAAATAAGGGCCAGATGTGGTCCCATATGTCTGTGCCACTTTTCTTATGACTGCTGCTGACCAAAGTCATACTTTGATATACACTTTGAAATGCAGCATTTTGAAAAGCAGGGAGGGGAAGAAGGAAGGAAGGGAGGGAGAGATGCTATGAACTCACACAGTGGACCTTCTCTGACTATACACAAAAAAAAAACCCAAGCGTCTTGTTTTATGCATTATGTTATGCCTAACATAATACATAAAGCTGGTATAAATCAAGGATGTAATGTCATCTGGGAAAAGCTTTTGCCCTTTTTCCCCCCAAGAGTTTCTCTTCTACAGAACAACAAAAATTGTATTAAAGTAACTGTCCTCCAGAGCTCTGAAAACATATCCTTAGTCTTTTTACATTAAAAACTGCAAAGTATCCAAAAATCAAAATACTAGGCACCCACAGTTGCCCTTGGTTTAGGTCAGGGTAGCAAGGACTCATGGTATCTAAAAGAGATATTTGTTAATTAAGTGGTAGTTGCTTAGCCCTATAATCAGCAACCCATTAAGCACACAATCGCATCACATTTAGCTTCAAAGGGAAGCAGACATTAAGTGCTCCATTACATTGCAGCTTCAGCCACTGAAGTTTTGGGGATATCTGGGTACTGAGCTGGGGTGGCCTGACTGCTTTTAGTGACTCCCACCTTAAAAATAAATATATAACATTCCTTTACACACTATAAATTTTGCAGAAACTGAAGGGGTGTTCCAAGAATTAAAAACTCGGGGAGTCCTTTTGTTAATTAGAAACATTTTCTTAGTGACAGAAGGAGTCAAGTTGTGTAGCTGAGAAGAGTATTTATATGAATATATTATGTGAATATATATGAATATACTTTGTGAAGGTGAAAATCATACTTGAACTGGGGCTTTATTTCCCATTGGTTTCACCAATAAATCCAGGAGCTCATGCTGAAACAGTTCAAGGATTGAACCTTCACTGGACTCAGATTAAACTACTCACAAATGGCAGAAATCACAACCATCTGGCTGAGAGAGGGCAGTATTACAGGGGCATATTATTCAGACCTTGGAAATGCAACACAACTCTGTGGAAGCACAAGGACGGAGGAAAGAAGGCTAACAATGGGATAAAAGTCTCCTAATTCTGCATACTGAAACATTAGACTTGCAGTGCCCAACACTGCTTGGTTTGTACCCACAACAAAGTTTTTCCATCAGTGTCACTGACTGCTCCATATTCTGCTCGAGTGCTCATTCAGAAAGGCCACCTCAACAGTACATATGAAAGGGTATGTCTGAAATGTGTGAAATGTCAGACTCCCACATATGTCAGCATCATATGGAACAGGCCTCAAATCATTGTCACCTTCAACAGTTTGCTAGAACACATTGACTGGAGAAACCAAAGAGACCAGGAACAAGTGCTCCTCCATACCTGGGCATGAGAAGTTAACAGATACCCCCTTGCACTATTATTTAGGAAATAGTAACTTCTCAATATGCTTAGGTAACTCACGTGATATTGCAGAGCATTACCACTTCAATCTTAACAGCAAGGCACTTGTTCAGTTGTTAATTAGGAACAAACCCCTGCAATTTTCAGAAGAAGCAGAAGCCATGAATGCACATACCTGGGGCAGATTCTTCCGGAGTGGGGCTGCAATCTGCACAGAAATGGAGGGGCAACATGCATGATTAAGGAGCAGCAACACAGTCTAAATATAAGCAACTCAAATGCTTAATGCCAGGGTTCTCAAACACTTTCGCTGAGTGAAAAGGAGCTCAGCAGAAATACCCCCTTGCCTGCGGACACTGAAGGCATGGGCTATCTCCTCCACTTCACTGTTTCTGATCAGAGAAATACCTGGATGGAGACTTGGAGGAAAGCCAGTATCTGCTAGCTCAGGGGATCTCTGTGGATTACCAGCAAGGGCACTGTCAACCCTCGGTGATCCACAATTTGAGAACCTCTCACTGGTTTAGTGCAATTATAGAATAAGCTGGCAGTAAGGCTGCTAAACAGAATAGCAAAAGATTAGCAATAAGTTCAATGCACTTAACAGAAAATGACATTAAAGCACCCACAATGCAAGAGTAATAAAGAAACAGTAATTTACTATCTTGGACAAACTTCCATTATACAATTTCTGAGGTTGTTAACACAGCATCAGATTGTATATCAAGGGCTGAAACCTCACCAGTGAAGCCTGTGAGTGTTCCACACCCACTTCAGTGGGAAGAACAAGATGAAATACACTACAGTGCAATGCAAACACTAAAAGAAATTAATACATACACTGTTACAGGAAGTCTTGCATTAATGAAAAGTAGTTTATTAAGCTAACAGGATTTAAACTTCCGTTGTTTATATCTAGAGTCGCTAGTCAATAAATTATGAATTTGAAAACAGCAACAGAAGATATCAAGTTCAATTGTACGCATTAGGACAATCAGCTGAGTTAGACAATCTCAGATTGTCTAACCTCTCAGGTTACCTTTCAGTAAATTAAAACTCATGTTCATTAAAGAAGCTGTATGTCCCCATGCAATTTTAGTAATGAATACCTAAGTCTATAACAAAAACAAATTTTAAAATAATTTCTTAAGTCTCCCTTCTACTATGTCAGGCAGTATTTTCTTTCACAAGCATTCATTTCCAGAGTTCCTCTACAGGCCTGCCTCTCTCTTACCAATTCTGAAACTGTCTTGGTTTGCTGGGTTTTACACTGCTTTCAAAAAAATTCTGGCCACTCAGTGTCATTTATTCAAAACTGGGAAAAACCAATGCAAAAAAAAGTGCTAGTTCTTTGAATAATTGACAAGGAAAAACTTTAAAATGCTGTGATTCTGAACACAGGGAAAGGATCTTCTTTGTCACTCAATTATTCCCATGATCAGCTGTGGAAACAAAAGGCAATTCACAGAATCATAGAACAATATGGGTTGGAAGGGACCTTTAAAAGTCATCTAATACACCCCCTCTGCAATGAGCAGGGACAACTTCAACCAGATCAGGTTGTTTAGAACCCTGGCCTTGAAAGTTTCCAGGAATGAGGCACCCGCCATTTCCCTGAGCAACCGCTCCAGAATCTCACCACCCTCACTGTGAAAGTTTCTTCCTTGAAAATAGTCTGCAGACTCTCCCCAGGGGCCCCAAATTCCTACAGCCCCAGAAGAAGTCAGGATAAAGGAGGAGTTTGCTTTGGTAGATGAGGATTGGGTTAGGGATCAGTTATGCAATCTGGACATCTATAAATCGATGGGCCCGGATGGAATACACCCATGGGTGCTGAGGGAGCTGGCAGAGGTCATTGCTAGGCTGCTCTCC
>NDXB01018654.1:0-16375 GCA_002631895.1 Agapornis roseicollis | reverse complement strand
TCCTTGGCCCTGCTGCTCACGCTTCTTTGGATGCAGCCCAGGATACGGTTGCTTTCTGGGCTGTAAGCGCAAACCTTCCGAGCCTAAACCTCCCCCAGTGAAGCCTGGTTTGAGCCCCAGCAAAGCTGCTTTGTAACAAAAAGCCTCAATAAGTTTATCCCATCCACAAAGTGCCAGTTTCCAGCATCCTGAGCTGCAGGACACCTTCCTATAGGCCAGCATAGCCTCATGCAAAGCAGTGCATGGGCACAACCACAATGGTCTCAAAGAGCTCAATCCAGGGTAAAACAGCAGAGAGATGAGTCCATGGAAGTCACAAGTATCAGCAGGATCAGCCCTCAGAGGCCTTGGAGCAGAGGAGCAATGAGGACCATAAGGGAATCTGTGCATCCCTTCCTCTGCATCCTCCCATCATCAAAGCCGAACTGGAAACTGACCCAAACCCCACTGCACTGGTCCTGCAGGTTTGTCTCCAAAGCTGTAAACTGAAGCGAAGCTGAAATGATGAGAGCACGTACCAGAGCCTCCAGGAGGGACACTGTGCCAATGTGCTCCTCACACCAGCTGCATTGGAATCGCTGCTCCTCCTGCCTCAGGGATGGGTTAGTGTTGAGGGATGTTTGTATCTCGTGGTCTGGTCTGATGTGGTTAAAGTCTTCCCCTTTACCCTGGTGTTCTACAGCTGGTGCTAAAGAAAGCAGCATTTTATAAAGGAGGCAGCACTCAATGACAGACTCATAGAGCGGTTTGGGTTGGAAAGGACCTTAAAGCTCATCCAGCTCCATCCCCCTTCCACTAGAGCAGGGTGCTCCAAGCCCCTGTGTCCAACCTGGCCTTGAACACTGCCAGGGATGGGGCAGCCACAGCTTCTCTGGGCACCCTGTGCCTCAGCACCCTCACAGGGAAAGGCTTGTGCCCAATATCACATTTCTATTCACTACATCCCCTTGGAGTCTGTTAATAAAGGAATTCACAGGCATAAAACCAGCCATTTGCCTGCGCTGTCACCTCCCATTTCCAGCAGCTGGGTCCAAACCCATTGAGAAGCAAACCCAGGTTTAGAGGCTGTCAGGAACGAAGCACACGCGAGGCAGTGGCAGGCTGGTGGCACTGGGCTCAGCTGCAGCAAGGGACACTCCTGCACAGCGCTTGTGTGTGCGTGCACTGAGAATCCCTTCCTTCCGTGAATGATTCCATGTCACCAGGGAGGAAATCAGGAACCTGGAAGCCACAGACAGGAGGATAACTCAGCAGCAGAAGCTGCTTTTAGAAAGGAGAATGTGTAGAGAGAAAGGAAACAGGCAATTGCTCTGCACAGCACACAGAGAGGATGGGATTAGTGCTAAGAATCATCACTCCCGGATTGTGCATTGAGTGACAAAGGAAAAGGAACAGAGAAGACAGAGTCAATGTAGTGTTTAATGTTCTTACATTGACAATAAAACAACTAAAGATGCAAGATTTCAGTTATCACCCTATGATAAAACCTTTTACCAGTACACTGGAAGGGTTAAAACTTCACAGAGTACTTGCAGCAGTTTACACTTGTATTGGGCCTGCACTGCTCCATCTCCAACAGGAGTAGCCCATTTGTTCCTTCTATTTACAGTATCTTAAATATTGTATCTCACTCTACTCAGCACTGATAATACACATACAACTCTTCTGCATTGGTTTGCTCATAGGTAATGGTCATGAATGGAGAAAACAATGTACATCAGGAAGTGATTTGGGAATGCTGCTCAGAATCCTCAAGGCTGCAATGGGATGCTGCTTGTTTTCATAACTAAGGAGTAATTTGAGGACTCTGTGGGTTCCTACATGAAATAGCAGCAATTCCTCTGATAACAGGAACTGAAGAGAGGAGTGGCAGAGGTTTCTTGGTTGCTTCCAAAAGCAAGTATAATATATAATATATATGGAAATGAAATAAATAGGTGCTTCACATGAAACATCCCTAAAGCTCAGTTACAAACTTACAAATGCCATGTGCTGTGTGCTGGTTTGGAAGGAAAATCAAGTTTAAAAGGCAAAACAGCATTAGGAGCATCCCAGGGTCTTGTTTCAGCAGCAGGGAGCTTGCAGTGCTGTCAGGGAGAGCCTGTCAGTGTCTACATCTCAAATACATCCCCATACACATACACATAGGGGTAAGGGACACTGTTCCCAGCTACAGGCCGCTGCTCGTTCAGGATGCTCAGTATTTACAGTAACTCCATAAATCCAGCAAACACACCTGGTTTTTCTCTTTTCAGTGACCACTTCCAGCTATCCCAGGCTGTAGAGGGAGTACTGAATGACAGTTTTTAGGCATTCCATGCACTGCCCAGGAAGAGCTCCAGTGGAATTACTGAGCTGCCTTCAGCCTGGCCTCCAACCCCAACCCTTTCCAGCACCACAGGCCAAGTTTAAAGCCAAACATCCCTCTTTTCACATTTCCCTTTCTTTACCCAACGTGTAAAGGTGTGAGGAGAGATTCTATTGTCATTTCCTACAGCAACGTAGGGACTAAATAACTCAATAAATACAGAGTAACACTGACAATGGGTTGAAACACATGCAAGATGCTGGAGTCAACGCAGCCTGAGGTCTTCCCTTCTTCCAGACAGGTAGGTGGAGCTGGGATAGCTTAACTACTCAGCTTTCCAAATGGCAATCTTCCCTTCTTCTCTTCCAGAGCCACTGAGGACGTATCTGTCCTCTGCTGAGCACAGGGCCCTCACTGTGTCCGCGTGCCCAACCAGCTCCTTCTCCACAGTCTTCTTGTCAGCACTGATCACATAGATCTTCCCTTTGCTTTTGCCCTGCAGCCTTGCACTGCTGCCAACCCACATCTGGAGGAGAAACAAAAACCAGACCACAATCACTTGTATTGCTTGACTTTTTCCGTCTAGGACACAGTGGAAGTGCTTTGTGTGCCACATTGAGATAGTGAGGGCTGGAAAAGGGAACACTGGTAAGTTCCTATGTACATGGTGATGTCTGTCAGATTCCTGCCCAATTTTGCCTTGGTGACTTGTTTTGCCTCTGGTTCTACACGTCCAGCACACAGAATAAAGCAGAAGGTGTCACTTTCCCACTGCACGAACCACAACGTGCCTGTACCTTGAGTGCTGGGTGTTGCAAGAGCAGAGGAAACCCAGGGAAGAGTAACTAAAGCCATCAAGAAAGGAACGGCTACGATATGAGCAGAGATGGAAACACCAGGATTCCATAGGCTGGAGGGAAGGCAGCTCAGGAGGATCACAGTGACGTCTACAAAACCACAGAAGGGCAGAGATGCCAATGCAGAACCACTGTTTAACACATCCCACAAGAGAGAAGTGAGGGAAACCAGCAAGAGTCCAGCTTCAGTTGAAGTACTTCTCTGTAACATGGCTGGCAATGAACTTCTGGAACCTGCTGCTACAGGAAACTATGGCACCAGCAAGTTCTAATAAGAAACCTGAGGCAGAGGTGACCTTCAAGCACTTCAAACCAAGCTCGTGGCAGACAACCCCACCAATGCTTTCGCTCTTTACCGAGCTGCATGCTCATTCTCAGTAACTGCAATGCTGTGCAGAAGAGGAGCATGGGTGCTCCTAGTACCACAGGCTTTGGGCTCCCCCTTAGACAACTGAGGCTGCTGAACTGAAAGATGAACCCTCAGGTTCAGAAAATGGATCACACAGGGAGATTGTCCACTTGTTCCTTTTGTATCTGTGAGCTGGACTTCAGTGTTAGTTAAGTGGAGCGGAGTGAGGAGTAAGTGGAAGAGAAAAGGAACAAAGTTCGTAAGTATCATAGAATCACAGAATGGTTTGGGTTGGAAGGGGCCTTAAAGCTCATCCAGTTCCAACCCCTGCCAGAGGCAGGGACACCTTCCACTAGAGCAGGCTGCTCCAAGCCCCATCCAACCTGGTCTTTAGTAAAGAATCCCACAACATTTAAAGCAGGCCAAACGTCTCTCACCTGATTTTTAACTCTTATCATACAAGTGATCTCAGAGCAATCCTGAAGATGAATCTTTTGAGGTGGACTTGAGAAGTCTCTAGTGTTCCAAATATACAGGTCACTACTCCCTGAGTAAGATGCCCACACTTCATCTCTCTAAAACAGGGAAAGAGACATTTAACATGAGCACAGCTGACAGGAAGTATATTGTAGCAAGTAACTATGGCTTGTAATGCTTCCTTTAAACTCTACTAACAGTTTAAAATAGAATACCTCAGGGAAGAGCTGGAAGCAGAGGAAGTAGGAGCACACATCCTTCAGGTGATGCTCAATTTTCAGCTGTAGTTGAAATTTATGAGTTGACACTACAAGTATGCAACTTCCAGTACCTTCAATATTAAAGACAAAGAGTTAGTAACAGAAGTGCCTATTTCCTCCATCTTTATGAACTATGGAGAAAAAAGACAAACTAGAATGGATGCATCTAAGAACTGTCTTGTTTCTTAATCAACAGTGAAATCTTTGAGGTACTTCTGCCTGGTTTTCACCAGCACCTATTTTTTAGGTCTGCTCTTTCTCCAAATGCTGGTTGCTGTTCTGCGGTTCTGTCAGCTTAAGAGCCCAAAAATGATGGGAGGAGAAGAAATAAACTCTTTAAAATTAGGACATCTCATACTGGGGTTCTCAAGTACACAATTATCTTTATCTGTAGAACTGAGACCAAGTGTCTGTACTATGAAGTTAACAGGGCTCAAGTTAAACCCAGCACAGCAACAGCAGCATCACTGCTGCCCATACCAGGACCAGGCATTTCTCAAGGCTTTAGCTGCTGCTCTGTTATGTTTGGATCCAGGTTGCTGTTTATGGTACTACTGAGAATCATGGCATGGCTTGGGTTGGAAGGGACCTTAAAGCTCATCCAGTTCCAACCCTTGCCATGGGCAGGGACACCTGCCACTAGAGCAGGTTGCTCCAAGCCCCTGTGTCCAACCTGGCCTTGAACACTGCCAGGGATGGGGCAGCCACAGCTTCTCTGGGAAACCTGGAGTTGCCATCTGTGTGTTTTGGAAACCTTACCTACAAAATGCTCCTTAAACAGATGAAGCAGAGAATGGGGGAAGAACATGAGATTAATGCATTGCTCTCCCCAATGAAACAGTGTGTTATGAGAAGATGCACTTTATGGCTTTTACTATTTGAGGAATGAACTCACAGCACCACAGCTGGTCATTATGAAGCTTGATAGAAGTGAGATTATGGCAGGGCAGCTGGAAGACACGGTTAACTTTCAGAGTGCTGATGTTCCAAGCAATCACTGTTCCATCTAAGCTGCTTGAATATGCTTCACTGTTGGCACAGATTAAAGAATAACATCAATAGCACAGTGCCCATTTGTGTTTAGAACAGAGGGCATGCACAGAAGAGTTACTTGCAAAATAACCAATTTTACAGTAAGCCAAATGAATGTTCTTCATTTCAGACACTGGAAGAGTAAAGCAAAGGAATGATTTCTAACAGAAACTGGACCTGAAGTCCAGAAGGCTTCAAGGCCAGATGCTGGCATTATTTCAACAGTAAACAATTAGACTGGTTCAATTCTTTCAAATAAGGGGACCAGAGTCTTGAGTGGAAGGAGCATGTCCACCCTCTGCCACCACAGTGCCTAGGAAGGATCTAAATTTCTCTTCTTCCCTCACTTTATTCTAAGTAGCTGGCTCTAGACAGCTGAATGTTCATTTAAGCAACCAACAGCTCTGAGCCATAGAATCAAAGGATGGTTTGGGTTTGAAAGGGCCCCAAGATCAACCAGTTCCAACCCCCTGCTATGGGCAGGGACACCTCACACTAAACCATGTAGCCCAAGGCTCTGTCCAGCCTGGCCTTGAACACTGCCAGGGATGGAGCACTCACAACTACTTTGGGCACGCCGTGCCAGTGCCTCACCACCCTCACATTAAAGAGCTTCTTCCTTATCTCTAACCTGAACTTCCCGTTTCAATTTGAACCCGTTACCCCTTGCCCTAATGAAGAGTCCCTCCCCAGCATCCTTGTAGCCCCCTTCAAACACTGGAAGCTGCTATGAGGTCTCCACACAGCCTTCTCTTCTCCAGGCTGAACAGCACCAGTGTTCTCAGCCTGTCTCTATATAGGAGGTGCTCCAGCTCCTGATCATCCCTGTGGCCTCCTCTGGACTTATTCGAACAGCTCCATGTCCTTCTATGTCAGAAGGTTCCAACCCCTAAGCAGATGCCCCTAAACCCAGTTACACCCACTGCTCCACTGGCAGACCTATGGCTGCTGTCTGGTCTGACCTGGCCTGGAGTTGCTGCTCCCATGGGTAGACCGGAGGTTAAGGCCTCCAGCCATCACTCTTCCCAGTGCTATCAAAAGACCAAAAGCATTTTGCCTGCACAAAACAACAAATGTACTATTTGTTACGAAGAGGCAGGATAAATCCAGAAGCATGCTGCAAACAACCAGTTGATGATGTGCTCAAAGTAGAAGTGAAGTGTCTTTAAACTGCATCTGTATTGATTCAACACTGGATGCTGCCAATTCCTGGCTACTCTCATCCTTGGCCAGAAAGGCATTCCTTTATCCTCTTTGTTCCAAAGTACATAATGCTCTTTCTTCCAAAAGGAAACTCTTAGTTTACCAACTACAATATGGGAGCTACAAAACCAGGCTAAATGAAGGCTGATGTTAGCTTGATAAGCCTCCCTGTTCCAAACACATTCTTTCTAACATCTAGGAAAAACAGTCACTGATTTCCTCTATGGGCTCCTTTTCTTCAAGCATGAGTTAACTTTTGCCTTTGTTTCAGTCAATGAAAGCACAATTGAGTTGAACTGATTTGCTTTATCATTTGAATCTTTAACTAGGCCTCTGCTTACTGATACCCAAATTCTCTAGGCTGGCTGTTCTAGCTATATAAAATGGCTTCTACTTAACCACAGGAAGAGTCTCCACATGTCCATGACTCCTCTGGTGGTAGAGATTCCTTCACATTTGCCTGTGTATATATATGTATATATATATATATATAAGGAGAAAACACTGTAACTAAGCATACCTGGGTATTCCATTCTTCTTGTCCACAATGATGTCTGTAACATCAGAACGATGATCATTTAGTTGCTTATTACAGGACATACTGTGGGTGTTGATGATGTAAATATTGGAGTCTTGAGAACCAATCCACACTTGACTCTGTTCCACCATGATCATACAAGTCTGTGGAGAAAAAGGAGCATTCAATAAAGTCTGGAAGATAACTCACCCTTTAATGTAACATGGAAAAGGGCTACATGAACATGTTACGAGTTTTCTCATGATTACAGTAAGAGATCAAGGCTCAGAGCTCCAGTATTCCATCCTCTGCTCTGCTCTGTAAGTAATGAGAAAGGACTGATCTCTGCTGACTTTATCCTCCAGTAAATAGGATTAATGCTTTATCCTGGTAACTGACTCAAAGGTGGGTTTCCTCTCCCAAACAAAGTAGAAGTTACAAAGAGCATCAGGGGAAACCACAGAAGTTATGTGTTTCTGTCCTCTGGATTAGAAGCCACCCTAACTGATACAAACACAGCTCCTACTTCAGTTAGAAGCAGTGTCTAAGAAAATACTGTCTTTTCCTTTATTGTCTCTGGAATGTCCTTTCTTCCCCTTCTGAGTCCCATCAGTTCCAAACTTTCCTTCTCTTTTCTTTCTCTTCTTTAGAATAGGTCAGTACCTGACTCTTCTCCTGGATTTCCACCTTTCCTCCATCCAGCTCTTCATCATCAGCTTTCTCTCTCCCTTTTTGACTCTAGCCCACACTCATCCATAGCATCATTCCTCAGCTTTCACACTAGTGACCCATGCAAACCCCTTTCTTGCACGTTTTTCACTCATCTGCAGCTCTGGCTCCCCTTTCATCAAGAGTTATTCTTTTCAGTGGTCTTTCATAAGCAACACTTTTTAACCTGCTGGTTGAGTCATCTTCTTTTAGAGCACAGTCTCTCATGCAGTATCATCCACCTGGTTTCCTTACACCTTGTGCCAATACCCAGTTCTTCAGCAAAGATGATTTTTCATCTATTTTTAGGGCTGCTCTTCTCACCTTCTCTTTACATTAATTGTCTTATTCTTATTGATTTAGGTAAGATGTAAGGAATAAATTCCCTGTGAGGGTGCTGAGGTGCTGGCACAGGGTGCCCAGAGAAGCTGTGGCTGCCNCAACACTTTTTAACCTGCTGGTTGAGTCATCTTCTTTTAGAGCACAGTCTCTCATGCAGTATCATCCACCTGGTTTCCTTACACCTTGTGCCAATACCCAGTTCTTCAGCAAAGATGATTTTTCATCTATTTTTAGGGCTGCTCTTCTCACCTTCTCTTTACATTAATTGTCTTATTCTTATTGATTTAGGTAAGATGTAAGGAATAAATTCCCTGTGAGGGTGCTGAGGTGCTGGCACAGGGTGCCCAGAGAAGCTGTGGCTGCCCCATCCCTGGCAGTGCTCAAGGCCAAGTTGAACAGGGCTTGGAGCAACCTGGTCTAATGGAAGGTGTCCCTGCCCATGGCAGGGGGTTGGAACTGGATGAGCTTTAAGGTGCCTTCAACCTAAACCATTCCATGATTCTACAATTTGTCTACAACTGTTTCAAATCTGCCTTCCTGCCCCCAAAACCCATTCCTACCATTAGGCCAGCAGGCCCTCCCAATACCCAATCCATCACTCCTCACCAGTGATGCTTCATTATGAATCCATTTTCTCTCCTTTCCCTTCTCCTCAAAAATGGCCATTTCTCCACCGTAACTGAAGCCCAAATAACTCAAGTATCTTTCTATAGCTTTGAGGGAATGTCAGTATTTCAGGGTCATGCAGGTTTAAGCACAAAAGCACCAAGCTAACGCAGCAAGTGCAACATGTGGGCTGGTCTTACCAGTTTTGAGCGTCCCATTTTGAAACAGTGCTGTTGAATAGACCAGGTAGATGCATCAAAGACCACTGCCTTCCCCTCACTTAAAGCACACCACAATTTTGGATGAGCATTGCCAGGTCTTTCTGAAGGGTCAAGATGCCCTAGAAATGAAGCAGAGGAGATGAGGTAAAAGAAAAGAAACCACTTTTGGAGACAATGTGGGATGAAAACCATCTGTGTTCTGGAACTGGCATCACCAGTTCACAAATGACCCAGTTTTCACAATGAATTTGTGCATGTTTGCAACTATTTCTTGATCTCACCTCATCATTTAATCTCACAGTTCCAAATTTCTCAGAGCAGAGATACTCTCTTTCATTGCTGACCAAGTACTTGGCTAACTGGGAATGCAGGAAGGCTTTTAAGCCCTGAAATGCAACCAATAAATCTACTCATTTTATCTACTCCATTCCATTTAGAATCTTCCATACTACAAAGGAAGACAAGCACCACTGAACCCCCACCACTCACACAGTGTAGCTCCTGCCCACTTGAACTTTGGAATTCCACTAACCTTCCCCTTTTTGTCTTAACTTGCCCAAATATTAGGCATTCCATACAAACTTACATCAGAGGACCTGTAAGGTTATGACCTTACAGAGCTATCATGGCTGCTACCTAAATTCACACCCATTAAACATAGTCCCTAACTTTTCTTCTATGTCTTCTTCCAATGCTTTTTGAATTAGTCAAATATAAATATGCCAAGTATCACAGAAAAGCTCACAAGGAAATCAATAAGGTTTTCTAAGGGGTGGACTTAAGTTACATGCAATGACCAGCACATCAGATCACACACTATATACAATGAGAGGCACAGGTATGTAGGTCTGGGTGAGATTTCAAGTGTTTTGAGTTGGTGTTTCAATCAAACACCCCCACCAAAAAGATCAGAAATAACACTGAATTCTGATCAAAACTGGAGCATCATTCATCCATCCTGCTCAGTAAATGTGCCTGAAGTCTTAATGGGAAACTGGCACATTAAAACATAACTGCAGTCTATTGTAAGACACATACACGCAGGAAGACAAATTAAGGCTGTAAAAGCTAAACCTTGGAGTATCTTAATATGCAGTGTTACTGTTCTTTCTTAATGATTTTCTGGTTTAGTATGCAACACACCACAAAAGAATGACAGGATGTAACAAAATGAAGCAGTCACAATAGCAGGTGTTAGGAGATAACGTGCTTTATAGGCTAATTAAAGCTGGCTGACATAAAGCAAGTAATACATCACTGTACCTGGTGTATAAAGCAAGACATCAATTGCCTGTGGAAATGTCTCACCAGCTGAGGGATTGATCTTGTGCTTTAATGTCTCTGAAGTAGTTTTGGGAACCATCATAGGCACTAAAATAGATGTTTAAAAGGTCACAAAGTGCACATTTGAGCTCGAAATCAATCTACAGTTCTTAGGAAGTAATAATTCTGCGCCATTTATTCACATCTCTCACTTTTCTTTCCCTCTATTAACCAACTAGGAGAGCTCAAACAGCATTTGTATGCATTCTGGCAGCAGAAGTATGCATCACACAAGCAGTCCAAACAGCCAAAACAAAACCACAGCATCCAACATGGAGACAGAAGGTTCAGATGCATAAATGGAAGAATAAAACCAAATCCCTAAGCTTTCTATTAATGCTATTTACTAAACTACATCTGTGAAAGTGCAGTCAAACATCTTTTTCTATTGCTACAGTTTGAAAACCAGAACATAAACAGAAAGAGCTGAGACAGATGATGCAAACCCAGCAGGCTTTGTAGCCCTGCCATGTGACTGACCTTCATTCTTCATCCTGTCAAAGTAAGACAGTTTAGAGGCTGCATATATGGTTTTGGAGGACTGCAGGGCGCCAACCACAGCATCCATCAAGAGAACGTTTGTCAGTGCTTGCTGAATATACTGAGGATCCTAAAGACAAAAGCCTTAACTGTAGTTTATCTGCTGCTCATCAATCTCACAAGACTCCATGTCACACACACATCATGCTCAGCACTAGCACTAGATGCAGCATAATTCATGCTACTTCAGTCAAACATCACATGTTCCATCCCCAAGCAAGGTCATGGAGCAGGGTGCTAGGAGCCAGTGTTAATTCATTACTTTGAATTACTACATTTTCACTAGTCAATTCAGCAGTCACAAAGAATTACGTGGTTTAAATGGAAACCCTGCTTCTATCATCCATTTTCTGCAGGTTTCTGTGGCAGAAGCATGCATTTTTACTCTATTTGTTGAAAGGATCTACAGTCATCAGGGCTCCAGCATGACAAAACTCTTTCGCTACCTTATATTTTGAAGCAAGGTGAGACCACTGCTCCCACATGATGAACTTCAGAAACACAGTCACAAAACTAGTGAGTAAATTAGAAGTTCCATGCCAACAGATGAGAAAAACAAAGCTATATTGTTAAATGTAGTATCTTTTTTTATTTCTTTTTAATTATTCCAGAAGTATTATGCCCAGAGAAGCTGTGGCTGCCCCATCCCTGGCAGTGTTCAAGGTCAGGCTGGATGGGGCTTGGAGCAACCTGGTCTAATGGAAGGTGTCCCTGCCTGTGGCAGGGGGTTGGAACTCGATGAGCTTTAAGGCCCCTTCCAACCCAAACCATTCTATGATTCTGTAAGTTTATTTCTTAGCTATTGTTGGCTGAAACCTAGAAGTTCTGATTAATGTATGAATTATTTAGAACAGAGACAGAAAGCACATGTTTAGTTAGAAGCTCCCATATTTATACCTTGTGATCATCTGCCATTTTCTTTCCAGCCCACATCTCTTTCACTATCAGGTACCAGAGATCACACTCAGTCTTCAGGTTAGCTTCAAAGACTTCTTTTTTAGATAATGTTTTAATCCTCAGAGTGGGTATTCTCAAAAGAAGGAAAGCCACGGTTGTGCTTTTAACATCCTGGAAAACAGAAAACTAGGAGGATGTATGATGCAGTCAAAGGTAAGGTGCAACACTACAGGGCAACTTTCTCTGTTTCTAACTACAGCTGTAACTGTGTATGGAGAATTATTTCAATTGTCCATACCCACTGTTAAGCAGAGATGGTTTTGTGAAAATCTAAGTTCCAAATATCATGCAGCACACAATATTACAGAAGTTTTTGGTCCACAGACCCAGGATTTTGTCTTATCGCTTTATGTTACTGGCTCCAGAGGTGTTTCCTACACTCCTTACTGAAACTTTAAGTTGAGAGATGGGTTATTCTGTTGAAGAGAACATGCTTACAGCCCCAGACATGAAAAAGAACAAGAAGTTACTTGATACTCACCTCAATATCCCTGAAAGCAGCAATCTGGACATAGCCAGGACGTCCTCCCTCAGTCAGAAGGAACAAGCGCTTCTGGGTCAGAGCAATTTTTCCTACACCATAGTTAGTTTTAACTGAGGAGGATAACTTATAGACACATTCATTTTTATCTAGATGCTCTATTACTGTCGGTGGCAGATTCACCTCTTGAGCTTCTGCTTCAGTTTCTTTCCAGTAGTTGTAGAAATCTCTGAATGTTTCAGGGTCGATTTGTTTCTGATGGCCTAAAGGAAATATTAAAACTCATTCACTGTAAGAAACTACTATAGAGATTTGCACAGGAAGATAGTTTTAAAAAGATAACAACTTCCAAAATGTGCCTCTAAAAGCAAACTGAGTAAGCAAGGCACAAAAACTATCGAAAAATAGGCCTGGAAAACAGTTAAAAGAGACAAAGCAAGATTCCTTTGCAGTTAGTGTACGCCATAGGTATGCCAGAGTAGGGTGGAAGGGAGGATGCCAGATGCACCCTCCCTTCCACCTTATTCTGTGGAGGGAGAAAGCAAGTGCTGTGCCAATCTTGCTATATTAAAATCACACCCAGTCAGCCAAAGGGAAAGGATTTGTGCTTTCCTACTGAACCAAATACTTTTCATTATGACTTTCCAGTTCTTTATCGAATGCTACTATATCCCATACCTACCAACTTGGGATAAAACAAGAAGTTGTAACAGTTAAAGACTTCAGTAATAGGAATTCAAAGTCACATATTGTTCTAAGAATTCAAGTGTTTAGACAGCAGAATCTCAAACACACATAAATTCTTGTGAGCTGTGTGCTACCTCTGGCTTCAGAATGTCCTGTTCTGACCAATGTATAATCCTTTGTGGCCACAAAATGCAAGAGGTACCAGAGAACTAGGCACAGAAAGCGAACTGAACAGTATTTCATAAAAGCACTCTCAGATTATGTTCTTAGAAATTAATCACAAGATTCAAGTCTCATTCAAGAGAGAAGAAAGTCCTGTCAGATATAGACATAACTTCCCCTTCGCTATGATGACCGTCCAAGAGGAATTTAACAGTAGCTACTGGAGTTCCGGATTTCAACAGAATGACAGAATAGTTTAGGTTGGAAGGGACCTTAAAGCTCATCCAGTTCCAAGCCCCTGCCACAGGCAGGAACATCTACCACTAGAGCAGGTTGCTCCAAGACCCTGTGTCCAACCTGGCCTTGAACACTGCCAGGGATGGGGCAGCCACAGCTTCTCTGGGCACCCTCTGCTGTTAGTTCATTTTTAATAGACTGCCACCTTGCCATGTTACCTACTGCATTTACAGCGGGTGGTTCTGGGCAACCTGCTCTACTTGATGATGTCCTTGTTCATTGCAGGGGGTTGGAGTAGATGACTTTTCAAGGTCCACTCCAACCCAAACCATTCTATGATTCTGTAATTCAAACACAGAGGTATTTTTCATTAGCTATCAGGACAGTCCTGTATTCACTTTACTTGTAGTCTAAGCCAAAGCAGAACTACACACCATCAGGTATCAAAACTGCTTCACCTACACAACATGAAAAATGTTAAATTGTGTGCCCTTCATTTCTTGTCTTCATTGTGGATTCAAGTGTAGATATTCCTGTACACATTAAATCTAGCCTCCATAATGTTGGTATTTAAATAAAATTGTCCATAACTCTCACAAATTGTGAATTTTTAGAGTTCCATAAAATCTAAGTAAAAACTAAAAACAACTGAAGACAAAAGAACTTATTTTGATTCATAAAAAGAAAGGTTTGAATCTGTCATTGCACCAAGATAAATGATCACTAAAAACGTATCTTACACTCACCTACTGTTAGGGCATCAAATAACCGATGGATAGTGTCTATGTCTTTGACAATCCCAGATTCCTGGATCCGCTTCACAAAGTCGTCCAGTTGCATGTGAGTTTTTGGCAACTCGAAGTTTTTTACATGGTCATCTATTTTCATAACTTCTCTTTGGTTTTCCATCACTCGACTTATCAGCTTCTTCAGCTCAGGTTTGCGGTCCGCTTGCAAGCGCTCCGCAGGAGCCATGGTTTCCACTATTTTCCTTACAAGATCAGTAGGGAAAATTCTCAAGTCTGTTTTATCTAAGTTTTGAAAGTCAGAAAGTGCATTTAGTAGTTTCCCTTGCATCAAGCTAATAAGTCCCCGGAGGTAGAAGTACCGTGCTAGCAGTGCAGAGTTATCAGGTGGCAAGGTGTTTATAGCTTTGCTGAGGTGGTTATAGAAGTCTGTGTAGTAGGAGTGAACACACTGGAAGATCAGAGGAAAGTGGATTTCTGGGATTTTGAATGTACTGATTGATTTGGAGGGAATTTTCACAGCTGAAAGCAAACAAAAGGTACACTGGTCAGTGTAAGCAGTGAGTTAAAGTGCAAGTACCTTCACAACCAGTGAAGACTGCTATGAACAACAAAACCAATCCTCATCACAGCAACAAGCAGTCCCATCACATGAAATTCAAGTAAGATTACAGCTGTGCTAGAGACACAAATAAATCCATCAGAGTATTCCCTGATCTGGTAACAGCAGCTTTGGGGAAGTTAAAAAATGAAAAACTAAGAAAAGACACTGGGTTCCATTACCAAGGGAACCACCAGCAGAGATGAAGATGTCATTATCCCACTCTGCTCAGTTTGTCGGGCCACACCTGGAATACTGCGTTCAGTTTTGTTTCCTGCTTTACAAAACAGATGCAGACAGGCTGAAGAGGGTCCAAAGAAGGGCCACAAACATGATCCAAGGACTAGGTAGCTGTGTAAGGAAAGGCTGAGAGAGCTGGGCCTGGCACAGACTGGAGAAAAGGCGGTTCAGGTGAGACCTTATTAAAGAATCATAGGATCGTAGAATAGGTAGGGTTAGAAAGGACCTTAAGATCACCAAGTTCAAACCCCCTGCCATAGGCAGGGACACCTCACACTAAACCATGGCACCCAAGGCTCTGTCCAACCTGGCCTTGAACACTGCCTGGAGCACTCNAGGGACACCTCACACTAAACCATGGCACCCAAGGCTCTGTCCAACCTGGCCTTGAACACTGCCAGCAATGGAGCACTCACAACCTCCCTGACCAACCCATTCCAGTGCCTCACCACCCTCACGGGAAAGAATTTCTTCCTTAGATCCAATCTAAACCTCCCCTGTTTCAGTTTGTACCCGTTACCCCTTGTCCTGTCACTACAGTCCATAATGAAGAGCTCCTCCCCAGCATCCCTATAGGCCCCCTTCAGATACTGGAAGGCTGATCTGAGGTCTTCATGCAGCCTTCTCTTCTCCAGGCTGAACAGCCCCAACTCTCTCAGCCTGTCTTTGTATGGGAGATGCTCCAGTCCCCTGATCATCCTCGTGGCCTCCTCTGGACTTGTTCCAACAGCTCCATGTCCTTTTTATGTTGAGGACACCAGAACTGCACACAATGCTCCAAGTGAGGTCTCATGAGAGCAGAGCAGAGGGGCAGGATCACCTCCTTGAACCTGCTGGTCACACTCCTTTGGATGCAGCCCAGGATACGGTTGCTTTCTGGGCTGCAAGCGCACACTGCAGTTGGCTCATGTTCATGTTCTCATTGACCACATCCCCCAAGTCCTTCTCCACAGGGCTGTTCTCAATCTCCTCTTTGCCCAACCTGTAGCTGTGCCTGGGATTGCTCCCACCCAGGTGTAGGACCTTGTGCTTGCCATGGTTAAACTTCATGAGGTTGGCATCAGCCACCTCACAAGTGTGTCCAGGTCCCTCTGGATGGCATTCCTTCCCTCCAGCGGATCCACCCAACCCCCCACCTTGGTGTCATCGGCAAACTTGCTGAGGGCGCACTCAATCCCACTGTCCATGGCAGCCACAAAGATGTTGAACAAGACCGGTCCCAACCCCGATCCCTGAGGGACACCACTCGGCACTGGTCTCCAGCCTGACACTGAGCCATTGACCACAACTATTTGTGTGCGGCCATCCAGCCAGTTCTTTATCCACCAAGTGGTCCACCTATCAAATTGATGTCTCTCCAATTTAGAGACAAGGATGTCGTGTGGGACAGTGTCCAACGCTTTGCACAAGTCCAGGTACATGACATCAACTGCTCTACCCTATCCATTGGTTCCATAACCCCATTGTAGAAGGCCACCAAATTGGTGAGGCAGGATTTCCCCCTAGTGAAGCCATGCTGGC
>NDXB01018653.1:21294-40308 GCA_002631895.1 Agapornis roseicollis | reverse complement strand
CTGCTCCTGAGGACCAGATCCTTTTCCAGAGGCCTTGCTTTTCCCTCTCTTTACCCCTAGAAACGATGACTCTGAAATACAGCATACGTTCATGATGCCACAAGGCAAATCTTTTCCTTGCCACTGCTGTGAGATCTCCAGAAGCATGCTTTGTGTTTTCACTTCTTGGTATCAAGAGGGAAAAAGAGGAGGAAAATCAGAAGAGAACTGCAGCATCTGCTAAAATATCTTGACAGCAATTCATCTATCTGAGGCTATGAAGTATTAGTATTTTTTAAATTAACAGTGTACATTTTAACTAGTGAAAGGGTAATGAATATTGATTGGGAGGGAGTTTGCTGTCAGCATTGGGAGTCATTTCTAATTAGAGAAGCAAGAGTAATTTCCCCCAAAACCTCAGATTTCTCTCCAGCTCTGAGAGTGCTGAGACCTCTGATGCTTCTCTTTGCCCCACTGTAGACCAGTAGATCGTGGTAGCTGGTAGCATCCTTGCTTTGAAGCTGAGTCTGGGAGGAGGGATAGTGAGGAAGGCTCATTCCTATAGGTCACAATGGCTGATCCTTTCTTCCAACCTTTGTGTCCTGTGTAGGGAAGAAAACGCATCAATCTTATCACAGCAGAGAGCCTTGGGGATGACCTAAGCACATCATGAAAGCTGTTATTTTCCATTTCAACACCCATATCCAGAGCGCTTCTGCAGCAAGCAGGGATGATGGTAAGCCAATAGGCCAGCTAACCAGAGAGTTTGCATCTATCTTTAATTCTGCAACCCTATACCATTTTCTCCCCCGTAGGGAGCTGGTGCTGGGCTGATTCAGCTGGAGTGAGGTGAGCTGTGTCCTGAGCTCTGGCTATTGGCTCAGTCTGCATTGAATCCAGAGAGAGCCCAAGGTAACCAGCTCAGGCAGAGGCACAGCAGATACTTCCCTATAGTCAGATCAGTGAGCCATGGGGGTAGCTGATACTTAGGAGAGAGAAATCAGTGATGTTTCTACTCTTCAGACTATTATTGCTTGCTATTTCTTTTATTATTATCTGTTGGGATTCCACCCATGAGGCATCTGATATCCTTCACGTTGATCCACATCTCCACAAAACCTCTGAAGGTCATGGAACACATCAGAAACATGTGAGGCCTTCACATAGGATCATAGGTTGGCTAGGGTTGGAAGGAACCTTAACATCCAGGCTCCCATTGAGGATCATCTAGTTCCAAGCCCCTGCCATGGTCAGGGACACCTTCCACTAGAGCAGGGTGCTCAAGGCCCTGTCCAGCCTGGCCTTGAACACTGCCAGGGATGGGGCATCTCCAGGATAAGTAAGAGTACAGGGAAGACAGGATGAAAGGCAGTGGAAAATCAATAGTGTCAATGAAAAGTAGGGAGAAAGCCCCTTATATGACAACAGACACCTACATCAGGTTGGGAAATGCACCCTAAACTCCGCCGACTGTATTTACTGGCTCTGCATAATGGGAGCCTGAGTGATCTTAAGGTCCCTTCCAACTCTAATGATTCTATGACTCCTTTATTCAGTGAGATGAATCCTACCCAAAGATTTTAGTGAATATACCTATTGGCATTCGTTATTGTGCCTGACAAGGTCCTACTCCCTGAGACTTGCTGTGCTGAACATGCTGAATATATGGCTTTAAGTAAAGAGGGTGTCTACAGGTTGACTCAAGCGCCTTGTGCTTTGTATTCAAATTGCAACGTGGCTGTGATATATCATAGAGAAGTGTGCGAGTTCAGTTATTCCAACTGCACTAATGGAAACAGATCTTAAATTCCCAGGAATGTGTTTGGAGACTGGTGCAGAGGGCTACAGTGCATGAAACAAAAGGCAAGCCCAACAAAGAGTGAATAGTTCAGTGTCTGCAGCAGGCAACTGCCAAAAAGGAATGCTCTTGGAACCTTCAGTGTGAATTAAGAGGCAAAACTGTGATGGAGTGATTGAAATGATGAAGGTGAGTCTGGTTTTTTGCATTGCCAAACCACTCAGAGCAAAGATGATCAAGAAATGGGGCTTCAGGATATTGAAATCCTCAGGGAAACTTAGAAAACTGTTTAAAAATGAGGAAAATAAGGTAAAATCAAACCCTTGCTGTGAGATCAGACGATCACCAGGATAACTTCCAGATCTATATCCTATGAATGTTAATTTTAAAGCACACAAATGAGATTCCATGTTTCAAGGCATGAAGGGCTGAAAGCATCAGCAACACATCCTATCCCTGACAGACTCTCATCGCTGGTGCTTTTGTTTCCAGCTCTGAGAACCACTTTGCAGGGTGAGTTCCTGCAGATGTGATGGATGCACTGGAGGAAGCAATGGAGAGAGTCCCCTTGCAGTGAAAGCTTGAGTCCCTTGCAGGAGTTTCTTTCCCCTTTGCTATTTAATTAGTCTTAAGAGTTCTAAGTGCATCAGGCAGAACTCTGCCAAGGGGGTGACACTCACGTCTTCTCCATGCTTACATGCTCAGCTTCATTTTAAACAGCCTTAGAGAAGAGCTTCCTATTCCCACCTCACCACCTTCCTCTGCATGTGGCTTTTCTCATCTTTTCTTTATCTCCCTCTTTTTGATCTTCCATTGAGTGAACCAAGGCTGAGTGCAGAAGGCAGCATCTTCCTCAGCAGCGGGAGCTTCAGACTAGCAAAGCTTTCCTTTCAGCATCCCAGTGTTGCTGTGGGATTGCCATGAGATTGAGGCAGTAGCTGTCCCTTTACTCCTCCTTTACCCCTCTCCCTTTGAGGCCATCCCTTGCATCCTCCCTGTGCCAATAGGATAATCATCACTGAATTTGGGGGATGCCCGTGGGATGATCATCACTGAATTTGGAGGAACCAACAGGAAAGAGCTCCATTAGCATTTTCCTTGTCTTCATGTGTGTGTGCACATGTGGACACATGTAGGTACATCTAGGTAGATACACCTGGCCGTATCTGCATAGATACCCATGTGCATCTCTCCATAGAATAGATATGTGCATATTTGTGAATACTTAATGCTTACTTAAACTGGGCCCTGAAACCCAGCTGAGACCTCTTACTGTTCCTACCATGGTTGGCTACACAGAAAGGCTGACGCAAGCCACTTGGGTTCCTGGGAGACCTCTGTCTCTCTCTGCCTCATAAGCAAAGTGGCTTTCCCGAGAGGTTTGAGGATGCAGAAGGGAGCTGCTCGCTCAGCAGCTGTGCTACAGGGAACGTTTCCTAATGGGGCACTTGCAACAGGGTTGATGGGGCAGAACCTATTTCTAGAGGGAAGAGACTTGGCAAAGAGAAACCTCTTTCCCCTGGCTTCAGGAGATACCTGTCCAGCTTCAAATCAGCATCTTGTCTTTTTGGAGCTGTGGTCATCCAATAGGAAATCATTCCTGGATGCTGAGAGTGCTTGTGGATGACACTGGGAATATTCCCCTACCTCTGAAGGGCAGGCAGCCTTGGACAGAAGTCAGTATGTTTGTTATTAACTGTGTTTTCCTCCTTCTAACAGCCATAATAAGAAGTTGAATGCACCCCAGTTTCCACTTTAGACCAAATATTTGGGAAACCTCAGTGCTCCCTGAATAAAAATGCCTGAAATTCCCTTTTTTTCCCCCCTTATTTCTGCAAGGGTTGGATGTCAGAGCAATCCTCCACATCACTCAGTCCAGCATCCAACAGGCTTTTTCCCAGGGCTCAGTGTTTAAGAGGCGGAGGGGTTTCAGCCTATGCTACCCTCTATCCCAAGCTGACACTACTACTTGGGAAGTACAAGCTTCTCCCGAGGAGGACTCGTGGCTCCATGACTGGGGCAGTGAACATTAGATTTAAAGTTCTTGGATCTCCAGTTTAACCCGCAGATTTTCCAAGTAACATTTGCTCAGTAAAACATTTCCAAGCGTGGGATTTACTGTCATAATTAATAGGTTATGATTAGGTCAATAACTTTCATCAACCTAGCTGGGAGAGAACCTATTAATGAAACTGTAAAACAACGTAAACTCTATGGAGAAGATAGGAGGGAGAATTTACAACTTCCCAGAAGCCCTAGTAACTAAAGGGACGATTTACAGGAAGTAAAATGAACCGGGCGCCCATAAAACACAACCAAAATTATACCCATATCCAAACAAGACAAATTAAAAAGGTTTAAGTGGATTTCTCAGCCCAAATAAAACAGAGCATCTCAATTGAGAGGAGACATTTCATGTTGCGTTTTATGGAGTGCAGGAGGGGAAGATGCATGGAAATGTGAGAGCGTATCAAACAGGTCGATAAGAAATCAGTGGCACAGCTTGACACTCCTGATTGCTCCCTTTAGTCTCAGCCCATAGGATGTGGTCCAGCGGTCTCAGCCAACCCTATAGTAACAAGGCAGCATGGTCAGCAGCCACTTCTGTGCTACAGCCAAAATACAGGAGTCCTGGATTAAAACCCAGGAAGAGTGGTATGGAGCATGTTCATCCTGCAGCCTGTGGAAAGGAGTCCTTCCCATTTCAGATGGCCTGAGGGGACATGGCCCAGTGCTAGAGTTAACCACTTCAATTATGCCCGAAGTAACAGGCTCCCAAAGACACATCACCACATCTTCTGACTGTGAGACCTAAGAGAGCATCAAATCTGTCCCCTCCTCCCTTCTTTAGCTTTCAGAACAAAAATAGCCATCTTCTGGGTGTAAAATCCTTAAAAACACATGTCCTAATGCCAGAGTGCTTTCTGAACTGCACACTGAGGACCATAGATGACAGTTCCCTGGAACCAGAGAGCAAACCTCTATGCAGTGATGCTTTTCCAAGGTTAACCATGGACATTCTCATCCTGGGCTTTCCTATGGGTGAAGCATCTTCTGCCTATCTTCTCAGTCCAGAATACCTTTGAAATGAGGCTTTTCCCAGAACAAAATCTAACTCTCCAAACACCATATGATGTCTGGAAAACATGCATGCATTGCTGGATGTTCCCTGTACCAACCGGCGGAGGGATGGTAGGACACCAGTGACATGAGGACAGCACAAACTATAAAATCAGACTAGTTTGGGTTGAAGGGACCTTAAAGCTCATCCAGTTCCAATCCCTGCCATGGCAGGGGTTGGACACCTTGCACTAGAGCAGGTTACTCCAAGCCCTGCCCAACCTGGCCTTGAAGACTACCAGGAATGGGGCTAATACTTGTACAAGCCAATTTGTCCCTGGGCCTAGATGCAGCCCTATGGTAACAAAACAGTTTGCAATACTCCTTTTTGATTGTTTACCTCCCAGTCCAACAGTCATCTGCTAGTTTCATTATAAAGAGCCAGCAGAAACCATGTTAAAAGTTCATTTCTTCATCAAGACATGGGTCTGGGTGCCAAAAACCATCACTGTGATCAACTTTTCCAAAGTCTTGGATATTACAGCCTGCATGGGTATTAACTTGGGTAATACATGGACTCTTCATTAGGGACTGTAGTGACAGGACAAGGACTGATGGGTTCAAACTGAAACAGGGAAAGTTCAGGTTAGATCTAAGGAAGGAATTCTTTCCTGTAAGGGTGCTGAGGCACTGGAATGGGTTGCCCAGTGAAGCTGTGAATGCTTCATCTCTGGCAGTGTTCAAGGCCAGGTTGGATGAAGCCTTGGGTGCCATGGTTTAGTGTGAGGTGTCCCTGCCCATGGCAGGAGGTTGGAACTGAATGATCTTAAGCTCCTTTCCCACCCAAACTATCCTCTGATTCCATGATTACTGTCCTGAATGAATGTTCTCTGCAGCTTTGGTGGCTGTGGTTCAAGTGTTTTGCCTCCAGGAATGGACAGGCCCCCCCCCTACACACACACACATTGCTCTGCACAGTGCACAGATGACTGCTTTTAAACAAAACTTCTTGCCTTAAACATCTGCCCAAGAGACTCTACCACAGCCCTCTGCAAGCTCCTCCAGTGGTTAATTATCCTCACGCTTGTAATTGCATTTATAAAAGCTACTTAATTTGACAAGACCGATTTCCCATAACCCCCTGCTGATTAGCATCATGTTCCTGTAATTCTTTATTAATCGAGTCCTTCTGAGATGGCCCTTCATTTTGCCTACAATCAATGGCAGGCAATAATTATCCAAGTCATCCTCTTCCCTCCTAGCCCCATATTAGTTTCCTTTTAGTCCCCTGCATTACCCATCTTGAAACCCAACAGTAATTCTCCTTGGCCACCTCCTATGAAACACTGAGATCCAGTTAAGATATGTTTTCAGAAAGCTTAGTGGCTTTAGGAGGGGCTATTTGGTACATTCCACGCTTAATGTGGGCCTGTAAATGGTCCTTTCACTTTAATCAGATACAAATCTGCTTTCCCCCCCCCCCAAATACAAAACAAATATCTTTTGAAAATGCCTGCTTTGCACATTTCCCTTCCAAGGAGGAATCAATACTGTGGTTATTATAGCTCCTTCTGTTCCCAAAGTATTTAAACTCTTTGCTGTCCTCAGCTCTCCTGGCCAGAGACGTCTCATGTCTTTTTGCTCATCTCACTGATTTTCCACATTTCTAGTGCAAATTCAATGTCCTTTACTTCTTGGTTTTTTGCTTTTCTTTCATCATTTGATGTGTCTCTTGCCACTTTCCCTTCGCCTTTAAGCCAAGGCAGTTTTTCAAACCAGTGTCACTCTTGGTAGGGGAATTATTGCTTTGGGGCCACTTTTTTGTTGCTTTTCTTTTCCTTTAAACCATCCCCTGTCATCGTTCACAGTTTTCCATTCTATTTTTGAGGTTTTATTCAGCTGAATCGTCCTTTAGAATGCTTTAGTTTTCCATGAACCCTTGTAAAATAATGGCTGAGGTGTTCTGAGCTAATTTTCTTCGAGCATGATAGATGCAAACAAGGATAGGCATTGCCACCCAAAACCCACCCTCAAACATTGTTCTGGCCAACCAGCACCCCTTTGCATGCCAAGACAAGGTACAACAGAGAGTCTACACCTTGATTTCAACCAGATTTGAGGTTTGCAATTGTCACTTGTAGTTATTGGTTATCTGAAGGCTGTCAATCTGGCAACTCCAGCACACATTGGTCCAGATGAAGTCCTTCAGAAGCCACCTTCTTCTTGTCTATGCATTGCGTAGTGCCTAAGGTGATGGCCAGCCTACTCTGTGGTGGGAAGAACTGTCGAGGTGCAAACACCACCAACCAGCACAGCTCCTGCTCTGTCTGTTAAGACATTGAGCCATAACCATTCCAGATCAAGCTGTCTATGGCTTGAGAACCCTCTGTTCTATAACATCTATAGCATCATCTATGCTGTTTTGACACTTTCACCATTCTCCCATTTGCTTGCTCAAAACATATTGTAACCAGAGACTTAAGCATACCGGTGGTTAAAGCTGGTGGAACAATATCCTCAAAAAAAAAGGTTCCATAGAGACTTTTCTTCTTGCAAAAATAGAAATTTTGGATTAAAAGGAATTTTTCCACTTACTGCTTCTTCAGGCTTCCAATGAACTCAAAATCAGTTTATTTTTCAAGTTTGGGTTTTCTCAGAGGGAAAGGGTTTCAGCTTGAGCTGTTTTCTTACGCTTGACCATCTACCCTCTTCTTTTCCTTTCCTCCCCTCCCAGGTTTTCCAAAGAAAAAGAATCCATGAACTTTGGGATTTTTCCTATACTGGTGGCTGTTATTTCTATTTCTAGTCTCTTCCATTGCCTTGAATCCGCCAGGCTGGCAGTAATTTGAGATTCACACTCAAAGTAACTGAGTCGCCACTAACGTGGCAGACTCTGCATGACCAGGACGGCTTTGCTTGGAGGTGACCCTCGGCCCGAGCTGATGCATTTAATCTGTGGGATGCCAGCAGATTGGGAGCTATTTCATTACTGCTTCACTCCCTTTATTCCTTCAGATCCTCCTGAAGTTATCCATGGCAGGTGAGTTTGTCAGTTCAGTGTGTTAGACAATTCCCAAGGGGATGAAGTCACAAAGACAGCAGGGTATTTCCTTTTGTATACAGTGTCCTGGGGGTGAACTCATTCATCCTGGATACAGGGCACCAAAGTGTGTTTTTCTCTAAATGTGGAATAAAATATATAGGAGAAAGTGAGGGAATGCAGTTCCCTAAACTTGTGCTATCTGATCATGGTACTCCCCTGAAGGAAGGGGGCTCAAAACCCATCTGACTGATTCAGAAGTGACAGCCAACTGAAGCAATAGGTGGAAAAGAAGATGGAAGCAGATCTGAGGTTTCTAAGCAGTTTCTTCTCTGGTCCTTCAAAAGCTTCTGCTGGAGTTTCTCAAGGGCTCATCTGTGTTGCTTTGTGGTGTATAAACTGCTTGGGGTATTTAAATTGATGCTGCAGTTAGCTCTACAGGCTGAAAACCCCACCGATATCCAGACGACCACTGGTGGAGAGCACATAGAACCCTCCTACAACTGAGGGTTTGTGAAGCTTCATCCCACCAAGACCATCAACTGAGGACTTGCGAAACACACTGAGAAGGCCAAAGAGGAGACAAAGCTGCATCTGAGAGACCTCACACCTCAGCTGGCCAGTGGGCATTGTGTTTGTCTGGGTTTATAGTAGGGACTTTTTGCACTCGCCTATAGGGCCAGGCCAAGGGCAATGGCTTGAACCTGCCAGAACAGGGGAGCCTGAGCTGAGCTCTGAGGCAGAAGCTGTTCCCTGGGAGGGTGCTGAGGCGCTGGCACAGGGTGATGGCCAAGCTGTGGCNGCTGAGCTCTGAGGCAGAAGCTGTTCCCTGGGAGGGTGCTGAGGCGCTGGCACAGGGTGATGGCCCAGAGAAGCTGTGGCTGCCCCATCCCTGGCAGTGCTCAAGGCCAGGTTGGACCCAGGGGCTTGGAGCACCCTGCTCCAGTGGAAGGGGTCCCTGCCCATGGCAAGGGGATTGGAACCTTCCCAACCCAAACCCAAGGTTTGGATCCTTCCCAACCCAAACCATTCTGTGATTCTATAAATATCTTCTCAGATCTGGAGCTGGTATTCCAGTTGTGTGCCAAAACAAAGGTATTCAGGAATGGTTGGAGGTGTGTTTAGCACCAGGTTTTTAATTGGTCAGCTTTTACACATAAAAATGAATTATTACATGTGTAAAAACATCATTGCATGTGTAAAAGTAAATTATTGTGCGTATAAAAACTTTACTGCACATCTAAAAGTAAATTATTGTGCATGTGAAATAGATTTCTGCATATTTTTTTAGCTTGTACCTCCCAGTCATTATTTTCTGAACACTTGTAATCTCTCACTTTGAACATGTTGAAGTTACACAAAAAGGTTCCTTTCCTCTGTGCTTGAGAAGTTTTAACACAGATCCACAGCTGGTTTTTAAAGAGGAGCATCCAAAACACAGGTCAGCTTCCACAGAACTTGTAGAGGGTTTGGTGTTGCTGGAAATCATCCCTGCCACCTTGATGGCACGGATTAACTTCTAAGCAGGACGATGAAGAAGAGATGGTGTCATACAGTGCACAGCAATTCAGGTTCGTGTTTACCAGCAGTGACTGTACCATACATGAAGGAATCAGGCATAAAAGCAGCAAGTCACACTCCTCTAGACTTGTGTGCAACGTTTCTATGACTGCACATGAATTCCTGGCAACTACGTGTATTGATTGTGATCACAAATCTGCCTGCACTAATCCAATAGCCACATACCTTTAGGTACCTGACATGGCCAGAGCCTGGCTTTCTGCACCTAGGTTAAGATTTATGGGTAATATCTTTTCCCCTCTCTCTCATATGAGTTTAAAAGCTTTGGTCTCAGGGGCTGGCCAAGCTCCTGTCACATTTTGCATAGCTGTGCCAGCACGAAACAGCTCCGAGGCTCAACAGAGCTAGTCCTGAAGAACCTCCATGTGCCTTCCCCATGTTAGTTGGGTGCAGAGGAGCATGCAAACGCCCATCATTTCTCAAGGAATGGCAAGCTCTTGGAAATGGAAATTAGAGCTGGACACCATACCATCATTTTGCAACTATTTATGCCATAGCCAGGTATCCCACTAAAACTGGTTCTGGTCTTAACCCTAAGCAAGCACAAGGCCTTCATCCAGCTGGGATTAAAATCTCTCCACTTGCAAGGCACTGACACAGCAAAATAGGAAGACTGAAACCTTAATGAATCACTCAAGGATGTCACCAGTTTGGGACAGAAGCCTTAATGCACCCAGCTAGTATGTCATGCTGTCAGAAAGCAAGAGGAATGATGAGAGAAGATGGCATGACTTTGGCCTTAAAATGACACCTTGTACCAGGACCTCATGATGTCCTAATATATATAGAAGGAACTTTCAGCGCATCAGAGACTGGATCATCCCTCTATGGAGGCATCAGCATTTCCCTTCAATGCAAATATTAATCCATGCTAAAAAAACCCCTGATGCTATCCAGCAATTGCACCATTCTGAAATATCATGCAATGCTATCATGACATAGAATCATAGAGTGGTTATGGTTGGAAAGGACCTTAGCGCATCACTGACATCAAGGCTGTGAGCTGATCCAGTGCAATATCCCAGGTAATATTGCCATTACGATGTTTCTCAATCCTAGGAGATAATTCGGGATCTTTGTCAGAGCCTGACACCTCCTGGTATCAGCAAGCTGGGATGAACCAATGACAGCTTCTTTATTGCTACAGTATTGGACTTCAGCAATGGAAAGACGCTTGAATCTGTCTCCTTATCCATGTCTTTGCAGTTGTTGAGTAACCTCCCTGCAATGGGGTCTCCCTTGCCTAGTGGCTGAGGTTGTCACGGATCAGTTTGGGTGATGAGAACTGTGAAGCCTCACTGGCTCATGCTCTACAGTTTTCAGCCTTGCTGCAGCCTGACAGTATCATAAGCCCTGCTGACACTTCCAGTCGTGCACTTGCTGCAGATGACTCAGGTGACCCAAAGCACTGATGCCAAATGGAGCACCCCATGAAGGTGGAAACAACGGCCCACCTCCTCTCTTCACCCACTGCATCCTCTCCCATAAATCCCAGGGCAGTTCGATAACTTGTATTTCCAGCCCTTATTACTTCAGTGAATAGTCTATAGCAAGCAGGTGATATACATCCTATCCATAAAGCCTTTGACACCTCTGATTAATAATCTACAATGGTACAAACTGGAGCGATGTAATTTCTCGTCTCGTGCTCTCTCCCCTGCTCCCTCCCTGCCCTGGCCATGCCGAAAGCACACAGCCCTCCCTTTCCTCTCCTCCCCCCTCCTTCCTTCGCCCCTTTTACTCCTTATCTGACGAAATCATCAAATTTATGGCCAAATTGAAATGAAATGCAATTTAGTTCCCGTTCTGCTTTCAGTCCATCACCTCGCAGGCCGGTCCCAGAGGATCTCCTAACCTAATCGCCGGATGGCAGTAACTTCATTAGTGCTGCCAGCAATCCCCTGCTTTCTGCTGCGTGTGGCTTCTAGAAATCATGGCTGACACCTCTCCCTGGGAATTACTGGAAGCAGGAGCTTTCTCAAGTTTTCCTGGTGTATTTCTGACTCATGCCCACTCAGCATATTTGCTTCCTTGGGGTGATCGGATCGCCGCTGCTTGGCCTGGGGTTTTCCACCCAAAAGCCATCTCCAGTTCCTCCCAAGGTGCAGATAAAGGTGGAAGCATAGGCAAAGTGGGAAAAGAGGTGGCAAAAAACCACTTGCAGATTGCCTTTGGTCATGTAAAATGATGACCAAGGAAATGATTAGGGAGGCAGCTCTGCAGGACACTGGAGACCAAGGGGATGCTGCGGAGGGGCTCTTCATTAGGGACTGCAGTGACAGGACAAGGGGGAATGGGTTCAAACTTAAACAGGAGAGGTTTAGATTGGATCTAAGGAAGGAATTCTTTGCTGTGAGGGTGCTGAGGCACTGGAATGGGTTGGTCAGGGAGGTTGTGAGTGCTCCATCCCTGGCAGTGTTCAAGGCGGGGTTGGATGAAGCCTTGGGTGCTATGGTTTAGTGTGAGGTGTCCCTGCTTATGGCAGGGGGGTTGGAACTGGATGATCTTAAGGTCCCTTCCAACCCTAACTATTCTATGATTCTATGAGGTTCACACCAAGCAACATGAAGGAGAAACCTCGGTGCTATCAAACCCACTATCCCACTATAGACATCCCAACACTTGCCTTGTGAGTCAGTTAGAACACTGGATAAGGCAGACAGGTGGGTGTTTATCTCCCCTGTCTCCTGCCCTGTGGCAGTATCCACTCTATTTAAGCCCTTCTTGACACGTTTGTCCTCCAAACATCCAGTACTGGTGATACCACCCTTTCCTCCACCCCTCCCAGCAATTAATCCCAGCCCTTCTCTATCCCCACAGCTCTAAATCTCCTTTGCTGGCTTTTAAGCTCCTTATTACTTGTCCTATCCACAGGGAAACATGTGTCCCTCCCCTTCTTGCAGAAGCCTTTTACATAATTGCAGGCTGTTATCCCATCTCCCTTCAGCCTCTGGACTAAACAATCGTGAGTCTTCCCAAACCTTCCTCATAGACCTTATTTTCTTGGCTATTGGGGAGGTTTACTACAGAATCCCAAGCTCCTATGGAAGCTGGATGATTATCTGGTCTCCAGCTTCTTGCCAAAGGCTCCTCCAGCCCTATTTTCCCTACACTAACAGTGGGTTCGGAAGCAGACTGAGTCCCCCTCTCTTGCACAAGGGATGCTGAGAGTGGCACAGGAGGGCTCTGGGATGGGAACACCCATGGGAGATGAAACATCCATGCCTGGAGCTGGTGTCTGAAGGTGCATCCAGTCCTTGGCATTGCCACACCAGCCAGGTTTGACCCACAGGGATGCTATGGGGTTTTTCCATAATGCAAAGATCTGGTGCCCTTAAGTTGCACATGGGACAAGAAGAACATAGTAACGGTAGTGGACTGACAAGGACCTGTCTTTCCTCACTCTCACCTAGGTCTTCTTGTTAGCAACATCCACAGTGTTGAGACCACAGATGATTTGGTTGGAGGCAAGTGAAGTGACTCAGTGTTTGAGGACCCTTGGTCCATAAAGCCTGTGCCATCCCTTGGGAGAAACACTCACAAGCACACTTTCATGGTGCAAATGAGCTAACAAAGGAGGGAGAAATAATATAACAACATTCAATGTTCAATCTAACTTTGTACTGATTGCAAATGGAAGGGTTTGGGAGGATACTACAGAAAGTGGACTGTGGCATCAACACTAAAAAGCTGAATAATATCCCAATTTAAAGACATTCAAGAAACACCAGAGGAGGTTTCTCCCAGACAGCTTTCGAGGATCTTTTTAAGTGCTTAGTCAATATTAAAAGGGAAGGCTGTGTCAGGGTGACAAACTGAACTCAGATGTGAAAGTCTTTTGCTAAACCCCTAAGTCCAGGGCCAAAAGCACCTACAGGCACATATGCGTATACACATATGCACAGATGCACGTATAGAAATACATTGCCACATCAGTTTGTGCTTCACAAATCAAGCTCTCCAATATTCAGCTTAGATTGAGGTTTTGACTCAAAACCTATCTTATTTCATCCCCCGTCCTGTCCATACACACGGATCCTCCAAAAGAAAGCCCTGAGGAAGCATCAGGCAGCAGGAGCTGCTAGTTGACAAAGGCAGGAAGCAGAAAGAGCCCAAGGAAGGCAAGTCTCCTTAACTCAAGCAGCTTAGAAAGAATAACCATGCAAGCAGAACCATGGAGAGATGAGGGGGGTTGCTCGGTGTTAAACGGGATCCTGCCTTTGCCAGAGCAAAGTCTATCTGAGAACACAGAAATAAAGTGTATTAACTAAAAGAGGGGGAAAGAAAGAGGTGAGGGAGACTCAGTAGGTGGTGCTCTTTCCACACAGGGCCTGGGGAGAGGAGATTGTTGATGCCCAGGTAGAAAACCAACCCAAAACCCAGCTCCTGGTGCCAAGTCCTGGCCCCAGAGGTGGATGTACCGCCTCAGCACCTGCTGTGCTTCACCCTTGCAGCAGCTGCCTTTTAGTACATGATGGCTTTATAGCTTCTGGCTGCTGCCTGACCCCTAAATCCACCCATGTCAGCAAGTGGCTTGAGTCAGGGGTTGAGGTCCCAAGAGGAATTGAGCCCTTGACCTTGCTTCCGACACAGCTACTTTATGACATCCTGGGTACTTCCTGCATGCGCCCGGACAAAATCCTTGCAGGAATGGGAAGTGTTGATGAACCTGGTGTTAGAAGAGAAGGGAACCAAGTACCACCAGCCCTGGACCCGCACATCACCTTGTGCTGGAGGGGAGACGAGAGCCCGATTGATCCAGCGACGCAGAGCCATATATCAGCACAGCCTCTCCCATTACTTTCCCTGATGGATTCCCATCCGATGAGCTGATCTGAAAGTGATAAAGGGAAGACAGGAGCATTTTCAACATGATACTAACTCCAGAACTGGGCTCAATAATCCTGCAGATTGATGGCACCTAAAGAGCAGGGAGGGAGAAGGTGGGCAGCCTGGGCAAGGAGTTTACTTAATGCTCACAGCATTAATTGAGCATACATTTATCCGGGTAAATGAGGGTACCGCTATCAAGGAAATGGTCTTCCTGGCAAAAAAGGCAATCTGGGGCTCTCAATGGGGTCCTGGGGTAGGAGAATCAGCAGAGATGCCCCCAGAAATGGCTTGGGTCCAGGGTAGGAAACCAGAGCTTGGCTGCAGAAATAAGAGCTTTCCCACACATCACTCTTTCCCCTTCTCCCTCACTTTCCATGCCCTTGTGGGTAATCATAGGCTTACCACAGCTTCAGTCTGTCCAGTGAAGCCCTGGGTAGTGATGGGAGCTTGCTTCCTTGTCCTGCTGGATGAGTTTCCATTTCCATTGCCTTCAGGTTAAGATTGGACCAAACACCCTCTCAATGGTTTCTCCAAGGCCAGACATCATTGGGAACAGGTTTTCTGTTCAAATCACAGAATCAGACAATTGTTTAGGTTGGAAAAGACCTTTAAGATCATCACATCCAACTGTTAACCCAGCACTGCCAAGGCCACCACTAATCCAAGTCACTAAACACCCCATCTACGTGTCATTTAAAGACCTGCAGGGATCGTGACTCCACCACTGCCTTGTTCCAGTGCTGGACAACTGTTTTGATGAAGGAATTGCTCCAGTCTAAACCTCACCGGGCACAGCTTGAGGCCATTTCCACTCATCCTATCACTTGTTAAGTAACAGAAAAGAGACGCTTTCCTTCAGGCTCCCAGCAGGGCCCTTTATAGCTCAGAGCCTGCTGTGATTGCGATAGGGTCCGCTACAGCCTCTGAAGTCCACAGCTGCTGTTGAGGACACAGCCTCAAGCAGGGTGTCCCCTGTGTCTTGGCTTGCCAGAGAAACAAGTTCTTGGAGGCAGGATTTGTGTTTGAGTCATCCTTTATAATGGCCATCAGCAGATGTCCCAGCCAAAAAGGTGCCCCTCATCTCCACCACCTTGGATTGAGTTGTCCTTCCAATGCATGAGGAGCTGTTTAAAACCCCAAACCTTTCTCTTCAGTTGAAACCCATTGTCTGATCCTTCAGCAAGGGCAGAGGGACCTCAACCTACTCTTCATGAACCTCACCAAGCCATGGTGTAAGTGATGCCATTCCCAGCTGGAATCCCCATCCTCCATCTCCTCCAAGCTGCATCTCTCCGCTCCCATCCTCACCATCAAGTCCTCAAGCCAGCAGGGATTTCGATCTCAAGAGGCAGCTATTGTGCTGTAATTAAACAGCAATTGGTTGCAAACAGGGTTCCTTTGTGTTTGGGATTAATGAGAGGCGAGAAGATAAATTTGGTCACCACTAATTAACCCCAATTATAGAAGCAATAAATTAGGAGTGGACCATCCACTGCTACTGTCTGAGCCATGGGGAGGGCTCCAGGTCCTTCCCCCTTCCTCTATTTCTTGTTATTAGCCTGTGGGCCTTTCAGAGGTGGAATGAATCCAGAGAAGGGCTGGTGGATATATTGGGATGTGACTGGGATTTTGGCCATGCAGGGAGTATGAGGATGCTGTCATGAGAAAATCAAGCTGGGAGAGCCTTTTTGATCCCTAATGCCTCAATGGGGAATCGATGATTTCACTAATTCTAAGTCCTAATCCCTGGCAATTTTTGAAAGCTTTGATTTTGCATGCTGGTTGAATAGGAACAGACTTTGCAGGACGGGAATGCTGCATGTGCTCAGTTCAGGCTGTGTGCGTTGCCTCTGCCAACAGCGCATTATCCTGCTGGATCTTGGGGTAAGGTTCACACGCAACTAGAGAGGGAATGGGTTTGATCCTGTTCAAGCAATGGGGAGTGCAAGGTTGGAATTAGAAAGATTCCCTTCAGCTCATTTCAGCCCTGGGGTCGAAGCATCATTCTGGGTAGCGGGGCCTGTGGTACCCCATGCATAGCACCATTCCCCAAGCTGGGAAGGGGTCTTTTCCTCCCTGCTGCCTTCCTCTGGTTTGAGTGACTCCAGACTCCATCCTGCCTGGTGCCCAGAAGCATTTTCAAAGTGTTTCTGCCTTTAACCTCAGCTGAACAGCTCTAAGGCTGGGCCATTGACCCCTGCACCAGCAAAGCATTAAAGCAGATGCTTAAGGGTTTCCCAGGTCCTGGGGCCTTCTGAGCTTCTCTTTACATGAAGGACCTTCAATGGCAAGAAGGATTCATGCTGCAGAACAAGAGAGAGCAAATCCTGGTGTTTATGTAGGTAAACTTCCATCTCCATCCTGCACCAGCGCTAAGGGCATCACAGGAGCTTTAGGGCATGGGGAGGTCCTTGTGCTCACAGAGAAGTGTCACGGCTATAGGGAGGGCTACAACAGACATCTTTGCAGTGTCCCAGCTCCCTCTGACAGCTTTTAACGGCCTCCAGAGAGGAAACTGATGCTTAAACCTCAGTCTAACATTTGCAGTCCTATCCCTGGCAGAGCAGTTGCAGGCATGAAGGCCTAGTCCCCCCTTGGATATTTAGTCCAGGTTTAATATGTGAGTGTTTAGATAAGATCCCAGCTCCACCTCAGCTGAGGATGGGAAGTGATAATGTCCCTGTCCCCATCACCTGCATCCCCTGTGTACAACAGAGACCCCATCCCTGCTTGCTGATGATGCTCTTTCTCACAGTGAGGATGAGCAAAAGGATTGAATCACAGCCTCTGTCTGCAAGCAGCACCTCCAGTCTCACTCCTTCCTATTGCTGTCCCCATTGTGGGGGGGTTCATGCCCATCCAGTGAGGGGTCAACGGGTGCCGGGGCAGATCTCCATGGCTAATGCCATAATCCTCCCCCCTTTCAGGCAACAGGAAAGCCCCGGCCAGCAGGATCCCTGTGCAGACAGGGTGTAAAAAGCCGTGGCAGCTCCAAAGCAAACACTCCCACATCTTCATTCCTTCCACCCTATTGGCCATTGATTTCAGATAAATATCCGTCCGGCCCTGACAGGGCTCAATTCTCCTAATTATAGCCCTATTGACATGTGATCTTTAGCTGCTCAGCTTGTCAGGAGCCATCTATCAGGCAGACAGATTCCTTTGGCTCGGGAGGAAATGAGATGGGAAGGGGGGAGAAAGGAGGAGCAGTGACTGGGGAGGGGGGAAACGGCTGTATTAATGTGCCAAAGAGATCCTCAGGCACAGATTGCAGGTCAGTAACAACTATGTGGTGGAGAGTCCCGACCATCAGTTCTAGGGCACAAGCAATAGGGGAAACGTTAAGGTTAAGAGCTTCTCATTTGGGAACAGCGTGTGTGGGTCACTGCAAAGGATTCCTGTGTGGGGACTGCTGCTCTTTCACAGGTCTTTCCTATTCACACACAGCTGAACTGATTGTCCCAGGTCTGTGCAGCACAAAAGCAGCAGAGATGCCTCCTGCCAGGCCACACATTCCATTGGCTGTTGCTTTCTGCGGCCAAGCCAAGGAACTCCTCTCTGCAGGACGTTGAAAGTTTCCATGGACGATGGGCACATTCACAGAGGAAAAAATCCATCCCTCAACCATAACAGAAGCAACATCTTCTGTTCCACAAGCCCCTGAGCACAGGGAAAGCACTCAGGGAATGCACTGTCTGTTCGTTCTGCCCTGTAATTCTATAGGGAACTGCTGTGGGCTGTTGTCAGAGATGGGGCACGGAGCAAGACCAGCTTTCTTTTCCCAGTCCCAGCCTTAGACTGGCAAGACAGGGATTGTACCCAAACCGGATGCACTGGGAGGCAGGGAACATGGCCTGGAGACCTGGATGGGGCATGGCTGGGGAACACACACCTTTTCCAGCCTTCCTTTTATAGCTGGATTGCATTGGTTCAAAGGCCAGCCAGTCTGGAGGGGTCTTCCCACTTGCTTCTCCTGATATATGGATTATATGAATAAAGCCAGAAGCTCTGTGGACCAGGAACGTTTGCTTGTGTTACCCCCATACAAATCCATATGCCTTTTGCCCGGCTTTTTTAACTCATAACCTCAGGATGAGCACAGTGATGGCTGGGAGCTCATCAGTAGCTACCGTTATCATAGTGCACACATCCCAAGCTGGGATGCAGGAGAAACCAGGTAGGACGAATGGGGGCCAGCTCCACAGCCAGTCCTTGCCCTTGGAGGAGGTTTGAGCCTCCCGACATGGAGCAGCAATCAGCCAGCATTGCAAAGCAGCGTTGGGCCCGTCAGTGATCAGGGAAAGAGCTGCATTCGCTGACTCATATCCTGGCCTGCACGTCTCTGTATTGTGAAAGGACCCAGACAGCCGGAGTGTCTGGAGATAACAGCTTTACAGGGAGCCCTGAGAGCTCAGGCTTCATTTACAAAGCTGGGCTTATTCGTGCCGGGCCGCCTCTCTCTGTATCTGCAATATCGATCCGCTCCCCCCCTGTCCCGGCCCGTCTGCAGTATCAGCCCATCCATGGAGATAGTTTGTCTGCAGGACCTGCTTCCATCCGGCTCGGGTATCCAGCGCAGCCTTACTCCCACAGCACTTTGTGAGAGGCAAGGACCAGCTCTGAAGAAGTGCTGAGCGCTTGGAAAACACAGCCCTGGCAGGAAAAGCAAAGCCCAAGCATCTCACATCTCCAACCCCCCCCCCCCCCCCCCCCCCCCCCCCGC
>NDXB01018653.1:0-21232 GCA_002631895.1 Agapornis roseicollis | reverse complement strand
CCCCCCCCCCCCCCCCCCCCCCCAGTGGGAATAGCTCTGATTTGCTGCTGGGGAAACTGAGGCACGGAAAGAAGGAGTGATTTTCATGGTGCTCAATTCCAAGGCATCAGTGGAGTCTCCTGCATCTCTCAGATTTCCTTCGCTTTGGTCCATGCTATGACACTGCCTTGGGAGACACAGAGCAGAAGGATGTGGAGCTGCTGGAGCGAGGCCAGAGGAGGCCATGGAGCTGCTGCAAGGGCTGGAGCAGCTCTGTTCTGGAGCCAGGCTGAGAGACCTGGGCTGGGGCAGCCTGGGGGAGAGAAGGCTCCTGAAGGGGAGACCTGAGAGCAGCTCCAGGGCCTGAAGGGGCTGCAGGGAACCTGACCTCTCCAAAGGTGTTTTGGAGTACAGAGATGTGGTCGTTTGCCTCAAAGCAAACCTGGCACCTCTGACCCTAAGCAGCCCTCTCTGAGAGTGCACAAAAGGAGGTAGAAGAAAGGAAGGTCGGGGAGCACTGGGAGAACACTAACAGCTTTTGATGGTGCAGTCCTTTCCCTGCTCCCTGCAGAGAGCCCATCCCACTATCCCAACATCCCATCCATAACCACCCTGCCATGGGGCAGCTCATCCTGAGCATCATCCCTGCTCCTGTCCATGCTGGTCTACCACAGACTGCAGGATGCCAGAGTCCTGCAGGTAAGGAGCAGGGATATGTTTAAGACCAGCAGTGATTTTCCACACTGGATGCACATTTAGCTGGTTCCCATGTGGCATTTATAGCAGCCATGTGTATATTCATTCTTATGTACACATTTAGAACCTGTTCCCATGTTTTCCAGTTCCCATTTTACTGGAATGTTTTTGCTTTAAAACCAGCAATGCTTTCTATAAAGCAGAACTGTTCCCTCACATGGGACCCTCCGAGATAGGACACGCAGCCCTGAACGAATTCCATTGTGAGTCTTTGGGAGCCTCACTGATACAGAATCATAGAATAGTTCGGGTTGGAAAGGACCTTAAGATGATCCAGTCCCAACCCCCCTGCCATAAGCAGGGACACCTCACACTAAACCATGCCACCCAAGGCTTCATCCAACCCTGCCTTGAGCACTGCCAGGCACTGATGGAGCACTCACAACCTCCCTGGCCAACCCATTCCAGTGCCTCAGCACCCTCACAGCAAAGAATTTCTTCCTTAGATCCAATCTAAACCTCTCCTGTTTCAGTTTGAACCCGTTCCCCCTTGTCCTGTCACTGCAGTCCCTAAGGAAGAGCCCCTCCCCAGCATCCCTATAGGCCCCCTTCAGATACTGGAAGCTGCTCTGAGGTCTCCACGCAGCCTTCTCTTCCCCAGGCTCAACAGCCCCAACTTTCCCAGCCTGTATCCGTATGGGAGCTGCTCCAGTCCCTGTTCATCCTCGTGGCCTCCTCTGCACTTGTTCCAACAGCTCCATGTCCTTTGGATGTTGAGGACCCCAGAACTGCACCCAATGCTCCAGGTGAGATCTCACCAGAGCAGAGCAGAGGGGCAGGATCAGCTCCTTGGCCCTGCTGGGTACGCTCCTTTGGATGCAGCCCAGGATACGGTTGCTTTCTGGGCTGCAAGCGCACCCTGCAGCCGGCTCATGTTCATGTTCTCATCGACCACCACCCCCAAGTCCTTCTCCTTGGGCTGCTCTCAATCTCCTCTCTGCCCAACCTGGAGCTGTGCCTGGGATTGCTCCAACCCAGTTGTAGGACCTTGCAGTTGGCATGGTAAACCCCTGCCTTTTAGATTCCCCCTAATTCTTGAAGTGTTCAAGCAAAGCCTTGCTTTCAGACCACCCCCAGCAGAAGCAGAATGACATCTTCCTTGTCAATTCAAGTGTTGTGAGAACTGGAACTTAACTCCTCAGTTAAGCATAAACTTCGGAAAAGGGGAGCCTTTGGTTCAGCTCTGATTGCTACTGGCAATCTGAGTGCCCCACTGCTGTATCAGTTCAGTCCCCATGGTCTGAATGCTGCAGTGACACCTCACCTCAGGTGATANAGCCTTTGGTTCAGCTCTGATTGCTACTGGCAATCTGAGTGCCCCACTGCTGTATCAGTTCAGTCCCCATGGTCTGAATGCTGCAGTGACACACCTCAGGTGTAGGGGCAGCTTTGGGCTATGGTCCCAGAGCAGTCCCTGCCTCTCCAAGGGTTTGATCCCCTATGGAAACTTGGGAAGTCTGGGCAAAATGGGGCTGGTTCTAGGCATAAGCCTAGGGAGGGATAAAACAATTTGGTGGCTCCAGAGGAAGGCAAAGGGGAATCATAGGAATGGGAAAGCTGGTCAAAGCTGGATGCAAGCTGTCCCTTTGCTCCCTGATCTCTCCCTCCATCCTCATAGCAATAGTATTTTCATCCTGGGAGGTTAAAATGCAACCCAGGCTCAATACACGGAGGGAAATGGCAATTGCAACAAGGGGATGAGAAATGGGCTTTAAGGGGGTCTTCCTCTCTTGCACCAGTTTGACACCAGTGCAATATCCCTGACTCCAAGGTCAATTATCATGATTTATGCAGAATCAGCATGATAAAAACAAGGTCTCAACGCTCATATACATGCCCTTTGGGCTGACATCACTTAGCCTGGACCAGGCTCAGTGCCTGGGGGTGCAGAACAGGCTCACCACAGCCCCATACCATAACAGCAAACCCCTCGCCTGCCCCACACACCCCTATAGGCATAGATGGGAAATACAAAGCCCCAGCCGCTTCTGCGTGTTGCCAACCAGCGGAGCGGCGGGTGCTGAGTCAGCATCCCCATCCTCACTCCCTGCATGTGACATCCATCCCGAGGAGAGGCAGAGAAGCTCCCTGCTCCACCGGCACGCATCTGACTGCAAAGAAAAGCGCATCCGCTCCCCTTCGCCCCCGGCAGAAGCACCGGCAGATCCTTCACTTTAATGTTAAGTGAGTTTTAGCGCTGGCCCCCGGGCTCTGCCATTTATCTACAAGGCTCTGAATAGCGGGAGAGCAGAGTTAATAAATCCGCTCATGTGTCGCCTGTAATCAGGCCTGTAAATAAAGTGGAGCTGTCAGGAAGTGCTGGCCCATTGCTGCCGGGCTCCTCAGCATCCCACCGGCTCAGGGGTGTCGGGTCCGTGCTTTCCTCGCCATAGGGAGCAGTGTGCAAATATCCATCTCCTTCTGCCCATCCTGCAGCCCGGGGTTGCCATCAGTTGCTCTTTCCAACATGGTAATACTGTTTTCGCCTATGCTGGACCAAGCTTTAAATGACTTTAGGGTGATCAGTGTGAGGTGTCCCTGCTTACGGCAGGGGGGTTGGAATTGGATGATCTTAAGGTCCTTTCCAACCCGAACTATTCTATGATTCTATGATTAAAACTTACACAGTCCAAATTTGGGTAATCTGCAGAATTGATGGAGTAAATAATAGGTGGGTTGGGATGGAAAGGACCTTAAAATCATTGAGTTCCAGCCTTTTGCCACAAGCATGGACACCTTCCACTAGAGCAGGTTGCTCCAAGCCCCATCCAATCTGGCCTTGAGCACTGCCAGGGGCATTCACCACTTCTCTGGGCACCCTGTGCCAGCACCTCAGCACCCTCACAGTAAAGAACTTCTTCCTTATCTCCAACCTGAGTCTCTCCTGTTTAAGTTTAAACCCATCACCCCTTGTCCTATCAGTACAGTCCCTGATGAAGGGTCCCTCTCCAGCATCCTAATAGCAGAACACCTCCTGGAAATGTGCAATTTGCTATCTTAAAGGCAAAGGCATTGGCTCCAGGATCACCTGCTAAGCACCCCCAATCTTTCTCCTGGACTTCCCAACTGGGTCAAGCCTCTCCCATGGGATACTTCCCAACAACCCCTCAACTCCGAGAGAGGAAACTGAGGCACGTCAGGAAGGGAAGCACCACACCAAGGGCACTTAGTTAATCAGTGGCAGGATCCCAACAGCAGCTCACTGCTTCCTCTGCCTGCAAGCAGAAGGGAATTGATTCCAGCCAAGTCTCCAGGCAGGCCCAGGGACTGCGGCGAGGTTGGGCAGGGGAAGGTTTCCTGTAAGCAGGGAAGTTTTCCTCCCTCCGTGCCCTGCTCTCCCTGTTCTGGTCCTTCTCTGGGAGGTGATCCAAGTGCTACATATCTTTAATTATTAACCAATCACCCATTGTAGTTACTTATGTGCTGCGGAGCCTCCAGGATGTTCCTGCCAGCAGTACCAGGGCATAAAGCATCCCTCAGTGCATCCTCCGCAGCGGCTGAATCACCCGGCTCCATTAACTGACATCCCCCTGCTCATCCCCCTTTCCTCCACCAGCAGCCCCCCTCTCCTCATCCTCACTGAGCCCATGGGAGCCCTCCTGCCCACTGCTACTGATGGAGCAGCAGTTACAGGAAGGCAGAGGTGCGAGCTCATCCATCAGAGCCCAGAAGGAGCCATCGGGTTGGGGAGCCAAGAAAGACTTCCTCATCCCTTCCTCCTGGTAGTCAGTGGGATCTGTATGGACTCCTCTTTCCCCATAGATCCTAAGTAACCCCAAATTGCCATTCACTTGATGTTTTGGGTACGCTTTTGGGCATGTCAGTGAGGAGGAACCTGGGAGGGTGCTGAAGGAAGGGACCCTCCACCAGCATCATGTCTAGCTCATGTCTTGTGGCCAAGACAGCCAAGACTTCCTACATAGACCCAATGCCACTTGTAGGGAAGATTTTTTGGACAAGGAAGCAGGTCAGGATAGGTTGGCTATTGAGGAAGCCCCACGTCATGGTGAGCTTTCTCTGTGCTGGTGGTACCACCTTTTCACCACGCTGCTGCTGTTCTAAGGCATGAGGGATCAGGTTGTGCAAGCAGGGAGCTCAAACAGGTACAGTGCTCCAAGGTAAGATGCTCCAAGGTGGTATAGCAACACACCACCACTGTTGGCACAACCTGAGACCGTTTCAAGGGCACCAGTTTTCATCCCTGCTGATAAACCTCTCTCCATCCTCTTCTCCATCCCCTAATCTCTCCAGCACAGAGTTAGCCTGAAAGATGCTGCGGTCAGAGCATGGGATGGAGGCTCCTGTCCAGAATTAGATGTATCTTTGCACATCTCCCTGGGACCATTGCTGGCCTCACACCATGCTGATCTCCTCCTCATCTCCCACAAGAGCTGTGGAGCAAAGCAGTTTTGAGCAGCCCAGGGCAAGGTGAATCCCTTGCCTTTGACTTGCCAGAAGAGCTGAGCAGATATTTGTCATGGGAGCATCAGAAAAATGCTATATGGGCAAACTCCGAATGCTTCCAGGGAACGAGGAGTGGAGCAGCGCTTGCAAAGGGAAAGCCTGTGGAGGTTCATGAGTAAACTGGTAAGTCTGGGTTTGGTTTAGTCATTATCATAGAACCACAGAATGGTTTGGGTTGGAAAGAACCTTAAGATTGTCTAATTCCACCCCCTGCCATGGGCAGAGACACCTCACTCCAGACCATGTTGCCCAAGGCTCTGTCCAACCTGGCCTTGAACACTGCCAGGGATGGAGCATCCACAACTTCTCTGGGCACCCTGTGCCAGCGCCTCAGCACCCTCACAGTAAAGAACTTCTGCCTTATCTCCAACCTGAACTTGCCCTGTTCCAGTCTGAACCCGTCATCCCTTGTCCTGTCCCTGCAGTCCCTGATGAAGAGCCCCTCTCCAGCATCCTTTTAGGACCCGTGAAACAGACACAAACATGATCTTTAAGCTCCCTTCCAGCCCAAACCATTCTATGATTCTATGACAGTAAGCCTGCCTGTTTCCAGGATTCATTATGCTGTTCACATGTTTACAGTTCTGTAGATTTCTCAGATTATGGGAATGCAAGCTGTAATCTTCCTAAAGCAGCACTGGGGCTGTTCAACCTAGGGAAGAGGAGGCTGCCTGGAGACCTCAGAGCAGCCTTCCAGTATCTGAAGGGGGCCTATAGGGATGCTGGGGAGGGGCTCTTCATTAGGGACTGCAGTGACAGGACAAGGGGGAACGGGTTCAAACTGAAACAGGGGAGGTTTAGATTGGATCTAAGGAAGAAATTCTTTGCTGTGAGGGTGCTGAGGCACTGGAATGGGTTGGCCAGGGAGGTTGTGAGTGCTCCATCAGTGCCTGGCAGTGCTCAAGGCGGGGTTGGATGAAGCCTTGGGTGCCATGGTTTAGTGTGAGGTGTCCCTGCTTATGGCACGATGGTTGGAACTGGATGATCTTGAGGTCCTTTCCAACCCAAACTATTCTATGATTCTGTATGTGTTTTATGAGGGTCCAAATTCCTTTTCCTATGCACTAAGCAGGCAGGGATGCACAAAAAGATGGAAGAACATGGTTTACTCTACCATCCCAATCTGTTCAGCCTGATACACAAGTGTATGGAATAGTTTAGGAAAAGGTGTGAGATAAGGACCGTGGTACAGCAAAGCTTTTCTGGATACTCCCAGCCTCTAGCTAGGCAATCTTTAAGGACAACACGCTGTTCCTCCAGGTCATCTGCAGCGCATTCCCACCATGGAATTGTAGAATCACAGAATCATGGAATGGTTTGGGTTGGAAAGGACCTTAGAGATCACCCAGTTCCAACCCCCTGCCATGGGCAGGGACACCTCACATTAGACCAGGTTGCTCCAAGTCTCAACCAGCTTGGCCTTGAGCACTGCCAGGGATGGAGCATTCACCTCTTCTCTGGGCACCCTGTGCCATCACCTCAGCACCCTCACAGTAAAGAACTCTTTCCTTATCTCCAACCTGAACCTCCCCTGTTTAAGCCCCTGCAGAGGAGCTCACCACTGCCATCGCATCACCACTGAACAAGTGGGAAAACTGGGGTTCAAGGATGGGAAGCAACTTGACCAGGAACTCCCACAGCAGAGACTGTTGTATCCCAAATCCTGCACCCTCACCCCCCATCTGTCCCCTTATGCATATCCTGGAGAGTTCTGTTATAAGAAACCTCTACAGAAAACCACCCCCAGGAGTCCTTCGGGCTCTCTGCAGGCTCGATTTGATGGAGTTGCTTTTCCAAGGGCCTCATTGGAGTCCTCTGGCTCAGAAAGGAGCAGAGACCACTCCACAGCCTCAAACAACTTCTTGATGTTCAATTCTCCAATCTCCCGGCGCTGAATCCACCTTGAAATTAGTCTCAAACCCTCTCTTTGCAGGCAGCAAGGAAGGGGGCTTAGGAGGAGGAGGGGAGGCAGGAGGGAAAAGAAATTAGATACGATTTCCACAAGAAGAAGAATTAAAAGGGAAAATTCAGCTCGGTAGTGGGATAATGGAGCTGTGTGTGGGAAATTCCCTGTTGTGAAGGAGCCATGAGGAGAGGTAACCACAGGGAGCAGGCAGGAGAGAGATGCTGGTAGGAAGAATCCAGGAGCAGCATCCCTTAGGAAATTGGGCATCCCACCCAGGTCAGCCCTGGCCAAGGGTCCAAGGGGGAGGCTCGGATGGGGTTTGTTCCATAGGGAATGAAGAAACACAGGAGGGATTTAATCACAATTATAGAAACTATTTAAAAGCTGTTTTCCTGTGCTCTCCCACTATTCTTTATCCCCATTTGGGATGAAGGATGGGCTATTCCCATGGAGAGGGTCACAACCTATACCTGTGATAAGGGCTGGTCCTATTTCTCAGGAAACCAGGTTTATGTGAAATAGCAGGGGGAAGAGACAGGATTTTATCCAAAATGGTTGCTCTCCTCTAGTATAACTCTGCCTGTCACTAAAGGAGGCACCTTTGGTTCTCTCCAGAGAGGAATAAGAGCGGCATCCCTTTAAAATCAGAGCCTGATAGCTGAGGAATCATAGAATCATAGAATGATTCGGGTTGGAAAGGACCTTAGAGATCATCCAGTTCAAATCCCCCACCATGGGCAAGGATACTAGGTTTGGAGGGGAATTCTCTACCGATGGGACTCAGAGACACCAATGTCACTGCCAGCCCATGGCTTTCCTCAAGTCTCCTTGCAAAGCCTTGGCAAAGAGGTGAATTGGCCACATCTTCAAAGCTGGCAGCTTGTTCTTCATCCAGCCCTGGTGAAGGCAGGCAAAACACCACATTTCTGTGTTCCCAGGGAGGATGGTTTACAAATCTCCTTTTAGGATATATGAACTGATGGGAAGTGATAATTTCAAAGGACCCAAGTCCAATTAGTGGCTGGATACCAGCACTGCCTGTTTTCCATTGCCCGAATCATCCTTTTGGGGAGAAAAGTTGTTTCTCCCTCTCCTTTTGTCCCCTTTCCTCCCCTCATCTGCTCCAAGCTTGACAGGGACAGGTCAGGCAGTCCGTCACTGCTAATCTTTGGGCACTTTTAGTGTCACTCTAATGACAGCACGCCTCTCCTCCGAGCTGCTGAGCCACCGCAATAAGAGGCTCTTAAGGGCAGCAGCCCCTCTGAGCAAAGTGCCTTGTCCACTGCCAGGGCCCTTCCTTCCCTCTGGAAACGGCATCCAGACAATTAGCCCTGCTGCCTATGACAAGAATTGGATGTGAAACCTTCCACTTTTAGATGCATTAAAGCCCTTTGTGGGAAGCACTAAGAAGTGCATCGCTTGCCCTCTTCATTTGCCCTTCCACCCTTCCCTGCTCCCTCCCTTCTTCTCCACTCCAGGGACCAAAAAGCTCTGGGAATGCTCTCAGGAGCATCCCGGGTGGTTTAGCTCATTCCCCACACTGACTCCTTCTGTGCTTTGTGGGTGCTGAGGGTGTATTTCCACCCTGTTAGGCTGTTAAGGTGCTGTAGTACATCAGGATGGCTTTGCTATAGGACCCCAGGCTTAAGCCATGGCTTGCCATATAACACATCCCATTCAGTTCCCATTAGGTCTGTTTTTGCAAATTCAAGGCAGCCCAGCCAGCACTTAGGATGCAGTTGCCCTTTATCACAGGGTCAGAGGGTTAAATTGCATGAAATCATCCATTTCTTGCTTTCATGGTTTATTTCCCATTGGCCTTGGAAGCAGAAACTGGGAACATTTGATATTGAGAGAGCTTTTGTAGCTGCCAGCCCCAAATCACACATTCTTGTCACCCCTGTTCACAAGGAAAATGGAGTCAGATGGCAAGCAAAGGGGATCACAAAGCAATGCTCTTCCAAGCCCTGTTTTCACTGGGGTTTGGGTGTTTCAGTGCTTTGTTCTCCTCTCTGACACCATCCATACATGGGATGCAGAAGGCAGCACCCTCTTGGACGGGACATGCATCACACCCCTTGATGTCTCTGTGCCTGGGGTGAAAGTCTAGAGCCCCTAGGCAATTGTTCTAGCCCCATTCTATCCTGGGCCCTCCTTAGGGAACTAGTGTGTCTTTTCCCACCCGAGGTGGCTGCAGAGCTATGCTGCTGCACTGGCAAAGAGCTCATGAATGAAGCGTGCAATACTTTTAATAATGAATAAGCTTGTCTGTTGGTTTAGAGGGTTTTGTTTGGCTGCAGGGCTCATCAAGGCATCCGCTGGGACCTGTTGCATTTGAAGGCAGCATCCCTAAACAATTAAGCCATCTCCATAGCATTGTACAATACATTCACTTGCTTCAGACATTGCTGGTTGGTCGTGCCCCCGATCCCCAGCTCTCAGTGTCACGGGATGCAGGAAGGCAGCCTGAGCTTCCGCACAGCTCAATGGCAGCACAGCTCCCGCAGTGTTTCCCTTCATTTCACCAAATTTGGGGTTGCAAGGTAGAAGTTTGATAGCTCAGAATGGTTCTGTTCAGCTCAGTAACAGAGAAGTGCACCCTGGGGAAGCTGAGATGCGTTATTCCCATGCCCTGGCGCATGTCCCAGGCAGTGTAGGGATAAAGTCAGCGGGCTGCCAGGGGCAGATGGGTGTGCTGAGAGCTGTAGGCAGCCAGCATAAGCTGGATCGTGGATGAACCAGAACCAAGAGGCAGCAAGTCACCAGGAGTCAGGAAGGGCACAGTGGGAAGCTGGGATTGCATGAGGCAGCCCCAGCCATTTGGGGGTTTGAGACTGACTGTGCAACTCACTCACTTTATGTAAGGCCTTGGGTACATCTCAAGCTCTACCATTAGAAGATGTCAGCAACCCCCTTGAGTCACTGGGGGTATGACTGTACTAGAAATCAGGCAGTGGCAGGGAAGATGCACAGGACTCGGAATCCAATCACCATTAAACTATCAGCGCAGTTGCTGGCACCTGTGCACCAGCCCAATTAGCTGTGTCCCAGATGATTCACAAGGACAGGTCTATGCTAATCACAGGTGGGGAGGCCATTCCCAAAGGACATAGAATCATTTGGTTTGGAAAAGACCCATAAGATCCAACCATTAAAGCATCACTGCCAAGTCCACCACTAAGCCATATCCCTAAGTACCATATCTACATGTCTGTTAAATACCTTCAGGGACACTGACTGCAGCCCTGCCCTGGGCAGCCTCTTCCAATGCCTGAGCACCCTTTGGGGCAGGAATTGCTCCTCAGCTCCATCTAAACCTGCCCTGGGGCAGCTTGAGGCCGGTTCCTCTTGGCCCATCCCTTGTTCCTTGGGAGCAGAGCCCAGCCCCTCCTGGCTCCATCCCCCTCTCAGGCACTTGCAGGGAGCCATCAGGTCCCCCCTGAGCCTTCTCTTCTCCAGACTGAACCCCCCAGCTCCCTCAGCCCTTCCCCATCACATTTGTGCTCCAGGCCCTGCACCAGCTCCATTGCCCTTCTCTGGCCCCACTCCAGCAGCACCTCAATGTCTCTCTTGTAGTGAGAGGCCCAGGACACAGGATTCGAGGTGCAGCTTCACTGATGCCCATCACAGGGGGACAGTCACTGCCCTGGTCCTGCTGCCACACTGGTACTGATACAGACCAAGGTGCTCTTTTTGGCCACCTGGGCACAGTGCTTTAGGAGGACCCTAAGGATACCAGGCAATGAGTTGTCCCTGGAAACTGAGAGAGGCCAAGCTGCAACTCAAGTGCACAGAAGCCTTCTTAGGCATCTCCAGCTGTACCTATCCTTCTTGATAAACATCTCATTCTTGGGAAGCATTGCCTATTGCTGCAGGAGGAAAAGACCAGAGAACATTTCTCAGTACCAAAGCCATGGAATCACCTTTTCCTAAACTGAAAATCAAGACTTCAAGCAAAACCCAGAGGACCCTGGAATGGGTTGGTCAGGGAGGTTGTGAATGCTCCATCCCTGGCAGTGTTCAAGGCCAGATTGGATGAAGCCTTGGGTGCTATGTTTTAGTGTGGGGTGTCCCTGCTTATGGTAGGGGGGTTGGAACTGGATGATCTTAAGGTCCCTTCCAACCCTGACTATTCTATGATTCTATTCTATGATTCTATGATCCCTTCTGCCTGCTCAGCAGATGTCCTTCCTCCTTCCTATGTTTTGAGCAGCCAAGTGGGAACAGTCATCTTCTTCCTAGTTGCCATCATCCTCTTCTTGCCTGAGAGGGAAGGCGCAGGGAGGAGACCAGGTCAGCACTTTCTCTTTTGGAAGGGGTTCCTACACTAGAGCCATGGCAGCCCACTGTGTGGGGCTGGAGGAACCCCAGGAGCCATAGAGGGGATGAAGAAACAGAGCTGATGGATGATAGACTGATTTGAGAGCTGGGGGACAGGTCTGGCTTGGGGGTCACAGTGAATTACCATCAGAGGGCCAAGTAGATGGGAGCACGAAAGCTCTTACTGTATCAGGAGATGGAAATACTTGATCCCCCCAAACCACCCCAGCTGCCCCACAAAGTGCCTGCATCCCACATTCCCAGCCAACCTCCCCACACCGTGTCCGGGAAACAGCTGACTTTCCTTGGATCCTGCCTCTTTCTCTGGCTCTTTCTGTATGGCGAGTCTCGAGTGCAGTCAATTAGAGCCATGGATCAATTAAGCATTAACGGACAAGTAAGATAAATTACTCAAATGAGCAATCCCAGGGTCCGGAAGGGAAAATTCCCTGATGTTGATTCTTTTTCAGGTCCTCTCTTTCAGGCCTGACCAGATGCTCCTTTGGCTCTTAGCACGAGGCCTCGCTCAGGTATGAGGTGCCTTGAAGTCTGCTGCGAGGTTGGTTTTCCCCTTAGGGTTACCACTCACATTACAGGGGCAAACACGGGTTCCTTCTCTCCCTTCCTCTCCCCCATCCTCCTCAACATGTTCCCAGCAGCTTTTTGGCTTGGGAAAACCTTTGTAAAGTAAAAAGAAGCTGAACTCATTCCTGCTTTTGCTACCCCAGGAAGCAAGGATTTGAAGACATGCATCCATGCTGCTCTTCCCAATGAAATCTCAGACAAGGGAACATGTGTGTTTGTGCTTGTGTGCATTTAAGTGTGGATATTGCCAGTCCTAAACTGGCCGGAGTGAGTCTGCACGTCTGGATTTGCCCTTCCCTTGTAGCTGGAAGATTGAGTGGGGAAGGTCTGGTGAAGGGTATAAAGGAAATCTCCCTTGGGAACATCACTTATGGCACAAATCTCTGCGCTTAGCTGCCTTTTCCCACATTGTGGCTCCTGGACCATCCCTTTCTATACTGTTTTGGGGCACTCAATCACTCCTCCAGGCCTGTACAGATACAGAGCCCCAGGCTCAGGGCAAGATGGGAGCACTACCTCCTGAAGCCTTATGGAGACAAATTCAATAGCTGATGTGAACCCCTTATTAAGCTGCATCACTTTCAGCAACATGTTCTTATCAGGGACCCTTTTGGGTGTCTGGTATTGCCCTTTTGGGAGTTAAAGCAATTTCAGATCATGGTTTTCTATGGAAGGTCCCAGATTTAGTCCCAAGTTATAGGGATATAAAAAGTCCCCATATATAAATGGGGATATAGATGATCACTATTTTGTGCTTTATTTACGGCATTTAGCTCCACATCCCCTTTGTCTGGGGGTACCTGGACACTGACTATTTGCAGTCTGGGCAGGCAAGACAAGACAATGCAATGAAAGGAAAACCCTACCCTGCTCAGACAGCTCCTGTGCTTGTGCCTGCTTCATCCTTGCTTTTCCATCCCCTGAAACCTCCACGAGCCCTGCTTATACCAGCCATGCACATGCAGGAACTCTTCCTTCCCCTCCTCACTCCTCCTCCTCTTTCTACCCCTCCGGCTGCTTGAGAAATTCAAACCTTCTTCCTATTAAGAGAAGAAAGGGTTGAAAGGGAAAGCGGAGGAACGGGTTAAAGGGGTTTAAATTGGAGTTTTATGGATATTTCCTTCTCTCCTTTGTGAGCGCATTCAACTCTTCTTTCGTTAAAAACCAAGAGGATGGGAACGGGAAAGGAGAGGAGAGAAGGGAAAGAGAAGGTGGAGGGGGGAGAAGAAAAAGCCCTCAGATATTAATGTGTGACACAGCTCAGGGAGGTGAGATGTACGGCTGATTTGCTTAATGCTGACAGGTCTTTCTTCTTATTGGAAAGAAAACACAGCAGGGATCCTAAAATGTGCCGTGTAAAGGTCCATGGCAGGAGCAATTCCAATCTTCCGTGGTGACGCTGCGGGCCAGGTATTCACACAGGCACATCAGGGGAAAATAACACACAAAGTTCTTCACTAGACTCCCATTAACCAGCTGCCTATGGTAATGTTAAGCCCGAAGCTGCTCCCGTGCTAGCTGGCACAGGGATGTGCATTGGGGTGTGTGCATTGGTGTGCCTGCCAGCCTGCCAAAGTGGGGCAGGTAAAAGGGAGAAAATAGGGAGAAAGAGGAGTGACAAAGCAAGGTCTTGGAGGGGAGGAAGATGTAGAGAAAGCAAAGACAAAGAGGGAGGGAGGGAATATAGAATTGAGGGATGCCTCACACTAGACCATGTTGCCCAAGTCCAAACTGGCTTTAACACTGACAGGAATGAAGCATTTACCACCACTTTGGGTAGCCTGTGCCAGCACCTCAGCACCCTCACAGTAAAGAACTCCTTCCTTATCTCCAACCTGAACTTGCACTGTTTCAGTTTGAACCCATCACCCCTTGTCCTATGGCTACAGCCCTTGATGAAGAGTCCTTCCCCAGCATATGAAATAGGAAAGACAAAATGAAGGTGGGAGTTAGAATGAAGGATGCTCCCCATGTGGTCCTGCTCACTGCTGAGGTTTCTGATTAGGGTCCTGCAAGGAGACGTCTCCTAGAAGAAGGTAAAGGGAACAACCTGGNGAGTCCTTCTCCAGCATATGAAATAGGAAAGACAAAATGAAGGTGGGAGTTAGAATGAAGGATGCTCCCCATGTGGTCCTGCTCACTGCTGAGGTTTCTGATTAGGGTCCTAGAAGAAGGTAAAGGGAACAACCTGAGTATTCAGGATGCAGGATTCCTTATGGGAGCCACCAGCCCATCTCCCCCCAGTGTCCTGAGTTGCTGTGAGTCCTTCCCAGTGAAGGAGCTGCCTCCGGTCAGCCTGACTGTGCTGCTTGTCTCCTCCGATGAGGATATGGCTTGTCCTGGGGGATCGCAGTGTTCGCCTTTCCTTGTGTCAGCTCAGTGGACAGCGGGATGTGTCGTGGCAACATCATGCACAGCACACAAGCTGACACAACTGATGGACCCTGATGCGGGGATGGGTGATACACTCTACAGATACAGACAAGAGTCAAGGGCAACCTCCCAGCTGCAGATGAGGCCATGATGATGGCTGGTATGTCATCTATCCAAGGGGATGTCATCTATCCAAGGGGATGTCATCTATCCAAGGGGATGTCCTCCGTGCTATTCTTCTCTCCATACCTGTAGGCACAAAGTCTCACCTGCCATAAAAACTGGGGCAGATCTTCCTGAAAGTCATGAGAAGAGATGCATGCATGGCTATAACAGCAAAGTCACAAGCAGGGACTGGTGAGAAGAGGTAATAAAGGAGCATAAGAGGAGGAAGTTCAGGTTGAATATAAGCTCTTTACTATGAGCGTGCTGAGGCGCTGGCACAGGGTGATGGCCCAGAGAAGCTGTGGCTGCCCCATCCCTGGCAGTGCTCAAGGCCAGGTTAGACACAGGGGCTTGGAGCACCCTGCTCCAGTGGAAGGGGTCCCTGCCCATGGCAGGGGTTGGAACTGGAGGATCTTAAGTTCCTTTTCCACCCAAACCATTCCATGATTCTGTGATATTTAGAAGTGGGGTGGGTACCCATAAGGAACAGGAATGAGGGGGTTCAATGATTAAGCCAAAGCTGGGAAGTGGAGCAGGGATCCATATGCTGGTGAGCACAAGCTGATGGCATGGTGCAAAATGGATGTTTTCCTGAATGGCAGGAATAGCAATGCTTTGCAAGAAAGGTTGGACCAGATGACCCCTGAGGTCCCTTCCAACCTTGTATTCTATGATTCCTTTCTAGAGCCACCAAAGAAATAGAAGCAACAAAGCTTCTTCACAGGATTCATGTCATACCCACCATGTGAATGTTGCTTCTGTAGCATCTTCAAGTGAAGCAAGCATCTTGGGGTCCCTTTTTGCCTCATAACTGTCCCACAAGTGAAGTTTGGGGTATAGTTCATCTCATCCTAAAGTGGACCTAATTCAGACAAACCTTTCCCCCCTGCCATTGACAGTCCCACCTCTTGTGCAGTCACAAGTGCAAAGTGAAGGAGCTCTTTCAGCCCTTCTCCACAGCAGCTCCCGCATACAAGGACCAGGACGTGCATTCATTTGAACACATTCTATTCAGATGCCACAAGCCAAGCATCCCTGAAGGACCTAGGGAGCAGACGCATGGCATAGCCTTGAATTAGCAACTGGATCTCTTTCGGGAGGGCCTGTACAGATCACAAACAAGAGGTACCACACTGGAACTGGAGGATGTACCAGCAAAGGAACGCTTTGATAGATCCGGTATCTGACCCCCACATCACCACATACGCTGTGGATACAAGACAGCTGGAGCAGAGAAGTCAAGCATATTCCTCCTCACTTGAAGAGACCCTTTACAGTCCCCTTTCTGGATGTCACTGTGCTGTTGCAGTGACTCACAAAGCCCCTGACTTTGCAAACACTTTGACTCCCCAACACATCTTGGCCTCAGGGCTGGGCCAGACCTGCCTGGGGAGCACATAACTGCAATTAGCAAATGTAATCAGCCATTGCCAGACAGGGATGGACGTGCTGCTCCTCTCCCTGCTCCATTCTGCTGAAGCAGCAGTTTTCCAGCGGAACCAAGTGGGGAAGCTCATGGGTCACATAAGGTTCCCCATAACTAACACAATAGGTCAATTGCTATTTCTTTCAGCTGAAATCTGTGAGCAGGGTAAAAACTGACTGGGGGCAGAGGAAATGGAAAGGAAATTGTGCTTGCCATTTACTTATTTAGTGCTCTGATAAGCCCTAGGGTAACCAAGGGAGGGGAGATGGATGTTGGTCCATCATATCCACCAATCTAGCCGTCTCAGCATCCCATACAAGGCAGAACGTGTAGCAATGTCAAGAGTGTATCCCCAGGGCATGGGTTATCTGACCAGCCATGCTGGTGTCCATCTGAGAGCTGGGATGCGCTCACTTCTTATCTCATCCTCAAAGTGAATGCCACAGAGAAATCAGGACATAAATCACACTGACCACTGTGGGTTTATCCCCACTCACCACAAAGGGGTGGTGGGCACAGCTCACTTGTGGATCCCTGAAGGTAAATGGGGAATATCCCACCCTGTCTGCCAACGACTCATTTCTCCAGGCCTTAGTTTCTTGTACCTATAAAATGGGGGTTGTGATGCTGAGCTCCTTCATCCATTGCTTGGAGACCAACTGATGAGAAGGGTTGATGGTGGGTCCTGCTTAATGGCTCTGCAGAGGGCTGGATGGTAAGATTCCAGCATTCAGACCATGGCCATGTGGCCCTTCCAGCTGTTTGGTTGCTGCTTCCCAGGTTGTTGGTGTCAATCCTTTACTGCTTCAAAAACAGGGCAGGCAGAGGGGCAAGACAAAGGGTGAGACAGAGGGTTTCTCCATAGCATAATTAAATCCTGGAGCAGCCTTAGAGGTGTGATTCGCCCTGGGCTGCCCATGCCTTATCTTCCCACACAGCCTAGTCAGTCCTTACTGGTATTTTCCCAGTCTCCCCAGTTTCACAGCACAAAGACTGGGAGGGAGCAGGTGACTGAGCTCAGATCCCTCTCCCCCATCCTCTCTGTGAATCCCATCAAGCATAAAGGTTCAACCTCCCTTCCCTCACCCACTGGTACCAATGGGCACAGAACCAGCTCAGGAGGAGGACTTTGTCCCTCTGCTCTGCTTTCCTGCCTCCATCCATCACCATCCCTGCTCCCACCCCACTACAGAGGAATGGGGGAAACTCCCCATCACTATGGACTCAGCTCTCTGCCTGCATCCTTCCTTGGTTTATGTGTGTGTCCCCCCTCAGTCTGTGCCCCTCTCTTGTGCTACCACATGGCAGCAAACAGGTACCTATGCATCCTGTGCCAAGGAGAGGGTAATGCCCCTCTCTGCTCTCTCCTTCCTCCTCCTCCTGTGTGAAGCAGAGTCCCATGCGGAAACCAGCTCCTCTCTCCTTTCTCCCCCTTCTCTCTCCTCCCCTCTCCATCACGCCAGTTGTTTCATCCTTTGAGAACTCTCTGCTTCTCCCTATGGGACCCACTTTAAAAAACAAGGAGGGGGAGCGAGGGGGGAAGAAGGAAAGAAAAACTCCATTGTCTTGTCAAAGGGAATAAGTGAAAAGTTGCAAGTGTCTCTCTGCAGGTTTTGGCTCCTGTGTGTTCTCCTTTCAAACCCTGCCAGCCTCAGGGGCTGTCATTTCTCCTTCATCTCCGCAGATCCACCCGTGCTTTCCCACCGCTTCCCCTCCCCAGCATCACTGAGCACGGAGCTGCCAGGCTTTTCACGGCCACCACCAGCTTGATCCTATTGACAGGTCTCTTCCCTTTACTTCCCTTTCAAAGCGGGGCGTGGGGTCCCTTCCTTCCTCCCTTCCTTTTCTCTTCCTCCCCTCCCTCCCTTTTCCTTTCCCCGTGTTTCTTCTCTGAGGTGAACCGCCGAGGTGCTGCCGTGCAATGACTTGACAAGGCCACACGTAGAGGCGCTGGGGCCCAATTATAAACCCCTCTTTAAGAGCAACCTTCGTTTAGAGACTGAAATTGGAGCTGTTCGAATATTAACAAGCTCCTGCCGGCGGTGCAGCATCCAGCAGCGGTGTGCAGGAGCCGTGCATCAGCATCAGGAGGTGTGTGGGGTGGAGGAGCGCACGCATCACAACAGGGTGAGAGCTTCGAGGGCTGGAGATGGTGCTGAGCAGCCGGTGTGCCAGGTATAGCCATGGGGATGAGCAGGGCGAGGAGCACCTCCTGTATGGAGCCAGGCTGAGAACATTGGGGCTGTGCAGCCTGGAGGAGAGAAGCTGCGTGGAGACCTCAGAGCAGCTCCAGTGTGTGAAGGGGGCTACAAGGATGCTGGAGAGGGGCTCTTCATCAGGGACTGCAGGGATAGGACAAGGGGTGATGGGTTCAGACTGAAACAGGGCAAGTTGAGGTTGGAGATAAGGCAGAAGTTCTTTACTGTGAGGGTGCTGAGGCGCTGGCACAGGGTGCCCAGAGAAGCTGTGGCTGCCCCATCCCTGGCAATGTTCAAGGCCAGGTTGGACACAGAGCCTTGGGCGACCTGGTCTAATGTGGGGTGTCCCTGCCCATGGCAGGGGTTGGAGCTGGATGATCTTAAGGTCCTTTCCAACCCAAACCATTCTATGATTCCATGATCCCAGCCAGGTTGGATGGATCTGTCTGTAGGGCCACCATAAATGTGTTACCCCCTTTCGCTAAGCATCACCCAGCCAGGGGGATGCAGCATGGTGGTATGGTTAGAGCAAGCAAGAGCAGTTCTTTACCAACTCTGAAGGTGACATGTCCCCTGGGTGGCACAGGGCTTCCCAGGATGCTGAGGAGTCACCACCTCTCCTCACCCCTGCAGCAGGAAGGGAATTTCTTGGACAATCAGCAGCAAAATGGTTGTGTGGTCTCCCATGACCGGTGTTTGAATCATGGAATGGGTTGGGTTGGGAGGGACCTTAAAGCTCCTCCAGTTCCAACCTCCTGGAGGCCTAGTGGACCCCTTCCACTGGAGCAGGGTGCTCCAAGCCCCTGTGTCCAACCTGGCCTTGAGCACTGCCACGGATGGGGCAGCCACAGCTTCTCTGGACACCCTGGGCCAGCGCCTCAGCACCTTCACAGGGAACTTCTTTCTTGTATCTAAGCTGAACTTCCCCTGTTTCTGTTTGAGCCCATCCAGCACTGTTGTGGGAGATTGGCCTCAAAGCCAATTAAAGCATTAAATGGGATAAAAGGTGGGTCTGGAAAGATCCCCTCTCTCCCCTGGAGCAGCCTATGCCCACCTACAACACAGCCATGTGTGACCACAGGAGAGCACATACATGAAACCGTCTGCCAGCACACACAAATACATGCATCCAAATGGCAGGTATGTCCAGAGGCGCACTCAAACCAGCATATGCCTAATTCATACTCATGACCCTGCACACACCACTGCAGCACACAGCATTGCACATGCACTGACCCCTACAGAGGCTCCCAAGTCACATCTGTCATAGAATCATAGAATCCTGGAATAGTTAGGGTTGGAAAGGACCTTAAGGTCACCCAGTTCCAACCATCGTGCCATGGGCAGGGACACCTCACACTGTCATCCAGTGTTCACCTACAAGTTCCCTCTTGTTCTTCCCACATTGCTGAGACATCAATGGGGTGCAAGGGCCGTGGGTCATCTTCTATACACAGCCCAAGGTATTCAGTCTTATCAGATGTGAAAACACTGGGCCTTGTCATACAGTCCAGGATATCTTCTCACCAGTTTCATCCAGGAGGTGCCAGCCTCTGTGTGTCCTCTTGCACCCGCATCCAGGTTTACAGTGCAGGAGGCAACATCCCCTCTGTATCGTATTTGGGTAATATTATTAACCATTGTGTCATACTAATGGGATAATTTATAAAGATATTAAAGGTTTGTCTTTTTGGAACAGGATCAGGACCAAGAGATCAGAGGCTATTGGGAAGTGTTTCCATGCTGGGATCTTATCAGACACCATTGGCCTGGTCCATGGCAATCATCTGCTCTCCCTGGACAACTAATGCAATATGCTGAAGACAGTGTGCTGCATCCTTGAATAAGATGGTATGGAATGGAATTGAATGGAATGGAATATAATAGGATGGATTAGAATAGGATAGAACAGAATATAGTAGATTGGATGGTAATAGAATAGAATGGGATAGACTAGTCTAGATTAGACTAGACTAGACCAAAATGGAATGGAAGGAACAGGAGCATGAATGGGAACGGATAGAGGATAGGATAGGATAGGATAGGATAGGATAGGATAGGATAGGATAGGATAGGATAGGATAGGATAGGATAGGATAGGATAGGATAGGATAGGACAGGATGGGGTAACATGGTCCTGAAAGCAAGCAGGAATGGCCTATGAAGTTCAAAAAGACAAAACCTTTATCTTTATAAATTCTCGTGTTAGTATGAGATAACAGCTAATAATATTGGTCAAATAATGATACAGAGGGATGATGTCTCCTGCACTCTAAACCTGGATGAGCAGTCTCTCTAGAAGCTATTTCTTCTACCGCACCACTTCATCCCTGTTAAACTCAGCCAGGCTCTTCCACTGGGATTCTCCACCAGGAGCACTCAGATTATCTGCCTGACTCAAAGGATCTGCTTCACCTCATCCAGTGAATTCCAAGAGGAAAAACCAGGGATAAGTACCACACAGCCATGTTTCCCATCCTTGAATCGCCCCACAGCTGCTCAGGAGCATGCAGCACCCTCCATCATTGCAACGTTGTGGTGTGTGGCTCCAGGCCATGACCACCTCTGAGGATGCACCATGATGGGTACAGGCACTGAGGAAGCCCCTAGATCCATGGGGCAGCCCCTTCCACACACTGCCAGTACACTGGGAGCTCTGCACAGAGGCTGAAAGCCGGCCTCCAGCTGGGCTAATGGCATTCAGCAATTGCTTGCCAACATGAGACCCTGCAAGGGAGCAGGAAAAGGCACTTATCTACACGTTGGAGACGGATTCACCCCACCAGCTCCTGCAGGGATACCAGTCCTCTCCATGCACGCTAGGAAACAGGATTTCCCCCTAAAGGACAGTAAACTTCCTGGTGCATGTAGGTGTTACATGAGGCACTTCTGGGGGAAAGCAGAGCTGATGATGTGTATTTGCTGCCCAAGGCTGGTCACAGGTCAAGGAAGGAGCCAGCATTTGATTTGAGATGTAGGTGTGAGTTACTTGTGCAATGTGTGCTTGCAGCCCAGAAAGCAACCGTATCCTGGGCTGCATCCAAAGGAGCGTGCCCAGCA
>NDXB01018652.1:3986-29218 GCA_002631895.1 Agapornis roseicollis | reverse complement strand
CCGATCTATGAAGACAGACTGAGAAAGTTGGGGCTGTTCAGCCTGGAGAAGAGAAGGCTGCGTGGAGACCTCATAGCAGCCTTCCAGTATCTGAAGGGGGCCTATAGGGATGCTATAGAGGAACTTTTCATCAGGAACTGCAGTGGTAGGACAAAGAGTAATGGGTTCAAACTTAAACAGGGGAAGTTCAAGTCAGATACAAGGAAGAAGTTCTTTACTATGAGCGTGGTGAAGCACTGGAACAGGTTGCCTAAGGGGTTGTGAATGCTGCAACCCTTCCAGAATTCAAGGCCAGGTTGAACAGTCTTGGGTGACATGGTTTAGTGTGAGGTGTCCCTGTTGACATCAGGAAGTTGGAACTAGAAGATCTTAAGGTCCTTTCCAACCCTATTCTATGATTCTAAGATTTCCTCAAAACTCTGAGGGCCAAATTTGCTTCTACTGTTACGTCTTTGAGTCTGGGAAGACCTTGAGTACAGCTGAATAAGAGGAAGCATATTATAATTCTTTGCGTTGGGTACTGGGTTTTGTACTGTGAGGAATGCACCCCATTACCATGAATATCATGTTTGGCTAAACCTGGACAGAACTTAGGTTCATCCAAATGACAGTATAATGAAGTGCAGTTTTAAATAACTTTATTTAAAAGAAGTAGGTACATTTCACAGAAATGGTTATAAAATGCATAGCATGTTACAACAATACTGTTACTTTACAGATACTAGTTGTTATCCTAAATACTGCTTTTTTAAAACTAACCAGCCTGCTTGGTGAATCAGAAAGCTAAAATTCCCCAGTTACCCTATCTTAGGCACTATGGAAAGAAAAAAATAGTATCATATAGCATAGCAGGTGTCCACTTTTTTATCCACTCTACTGATTGTATTGCTGCATCATTAATTTGCCAATACCTTTACGTGGAAATATCTGGTCCCTGCAGTCACATACTAAGACTAGATTTCCATCAACTGGAGCATAAATTGCACTTGCTTGGTCATCGAAAATCCCATGCAACTCTAAGAAAAGTTGACTGAAGGTCTTCACACCGATAAGCTTAAAGAATAGAGATTGTATGAGTGAACAAAAAGCCCCTAACAGTTTTTCTATGTTGTGCAGATATGTCATCCCCCACACTGCTATTCATAAGCAACTTGATTGCTGAGCTGGCAAGTCCATACGTATTTCAAGCTGATTTCAATGGAAATTGAATCCCCAGTAGAAACAGACCTTACCCTCAGCAGTGATGCAATGGAATTGAGCCTCTTTAAAGCACCTGAGAATGGAGCACACCTCGAACATTCAGAACGTCATGTTACCAAATCCAGAGGTGTTTGTTTTCTGATCTTTGGGATGCCATGGCACAAAGTATAAAAATGAAAAGCACAGCACTGGTCCATAACCATAGGTTAGACAGATACCAGATCATTTACACAACACTTCAGCACATAAGCTGTGACTGAAATCTTCCCATTTACACTTGTATGACAGTAGGCAGAAAGCAAATGCTGAGGTACAAGGAGATGAACCAGGTTTACACTGATGTAAGCAAGTCTAAAATCAAGCAAGCTATAATATCCATTAATTCACACATAAAAGAAAAAAATCCCCGTATTTTCAAAACATAGATATACGTAGATCAAAACATGTATGTCTTCAAAACACATAGGTACATGCTCAAGAATAAACTGACTTTCTGTATTATGACATATGTTTTACAGCAATTTAAAGCTTGGCTTGGACTGAAAATAAAGAAGCTTGAACTCTGGCCAGCAGAGCTCTTCTGGGACTGTTTGTCAAGAGAGAAGAATGAGGTCTGAAGCAGTCCAAGAATCTCAATGCTTCATTCATCATCTTCAAGTAGTTTTTGTAAGTTGTTCTGTATCTTTTAGAAAAAGAGAGAAAAATAATTGGGAGGTACAAACCACATTTAAAGGGATATCAAACAATCAAGACACTTCTTAATACACTCTGTGTGCATGTTAATTCTGTCCCAACTATTCATACTAACAATATTCATGTTAAATGCTTCCTATACTAGAGTCAAGGAAACATATGGATATGATCAGCCAGCAGCACACCTAGCTCTCACATTATGAGTATCTCCTGCAATTTCCTCCTGTAGACTCTGTCCTTCATTTGGTATGAGAAAATGAGATAGAAGAAAAACTAAAGCTAGAAAGAAAGGGACAAGAAACCCAATGATTTTGAACTTGATAAAAACCTAAGAAAAGCCTCAAATTTCAAAGCTTAAGTGGGTAATTCAAGTAGTTTTGTAAAAGCTTCAGCTACACAGCCGGCTGTGATGTGTGTGCACCAAAATAAGGTCTTCTAACCAGTAGCAGGTATGGCAGATTTAGTGTATTCACTGAGGTTATCTTCCCTCAGTTACAACAGCAGCCATTTGCACCCTCAAGGATGATCTGCCTATTTCATGAAGCATATTTATCCACCTTTCATCTCCTTGTCCTTCAAAGTAGAGGAAGAGGGGAATATAGTGTGTCATGTCCCCTGGCACGTGTGTTCTCTATCTTAGTAACTAGCAGCCACTGGCACAGAAGGTTTAGTCAGCTACTTTCAGGCTTTAACTAGAGGAGTTGTAAACTGCTGTCGTGAACATCGTGCTTCCTGTTCAATGATACTACTTCTTAATCCTACCCTATTATTTCTAGTGATTTTTTAAGAGGGGTATTTTGGGGAAAGGAAAAAAGTAAGAAGCATTTAATTTTCTAAGAGTCACCTAACACACAGAGAGAAATTTCCTTTTAACAAGCTACGTTAGAATAACAGAACGAGGAATACCTGGCTATGTTTTTCTATCCCAAATTTAATGCTTTATCCTCTGATACACACAGTGCATTTTAACAACCTGTTAAATACACTTAAATGCCAAAGCAAAACTTGGTCAAGTAATTACTTGGCTCCACAGATGAAGCAGAGCTTGTAAAAATCACAAGGTCGCACTGAAAAAGTCATTTGCAACATACTCTTGCACTGAATATTTTTTAACTGGAGAATAATTTTTAGTTTTTACATCTAGCTAATTTCTGTGCTCTGGTTTACACTGCTGCAGTCACACACAAAATGAAGGGAGAGATGACAAGTTACACTGGAACTTCAATGTTACCTTTGCTGCTGAAGCCAGCTTCAGCCAATTACTAGCCCTTTTCACTGAAGCATATGAAGCAGTTAAGCAACTCCAGTAACTTTGCCAAGGGAATATAAAGCTATTAGATTTTTAATAGGATTTAATTTCTAAAAGATTTAGTTTTGCAGTTGAAGAGTAGGGTCAAACATCCTTTTCTAACCACTGCCCATCTAGATTAGAGAGAACTGGGATGTGGTAATATGCAGCTACAGACAATACTCCTTTAGGTCATGTGCACATCAGTCAACTGTGTCTTGAATATTTGGCAAATACAACATAAGACATAAGAGGCCAATCCTGTAGGCACTAACTGAAAAAAGCACATGACTAAAGTTAATTCATGATAGAGAGTCACTGCTCTGGGAATATCTGAATGATGTGACCATTCAGCTGCCTTCTACTGTGTCTCCAAGCAAAGACCATAAAAGGGAGTGGGAAAGTGCCTAGCCCCGCTGTAAATAGCTGGCTGGTTTCCCACTGAAATGAAGCAAGATCTCCCATCAACCATCTTGCCAGTCTGCCCCAGGGAGCTGGAAAGAATAACCTCTTACATGACCTAATTTGGCTAAAGATTTTAAATGGTCATCATCTGGTAAGCATTTTCCCCTTGTATTCATAATTATCCAGGACATAGAGAGAGGGGTTATGCTGGCATTACTCTAGACTTACACAGCCAAGGGGGTGGAGATGTGGGAGCAGAAACCTTTTTTTGGCTGTCTTTAAAACCTATGCTGCACAAAAAAACCCAAGCGATGTTATGTAACCCTAGCTTTACACTACTTGAGAAACTTGGTTTGGGAAAAAAAGGTGTTGAAAGACCTTGGTATGCACTCAGTTTTAGAAATGGAGGCAACAGTATCTAATGTGACTTAAGCACATAGTAATTCAACTAACTTTTGTTTTCACTCCAGTAATACTTTTCTTTCATGCTTGGCCAGTGTGTGTGTTCCCAACACATGATATTCCACATTCCTGTACAGTTGTCAAGGTTTGGGGGCAGGGATGGGACAGGGGGCTGCAGGGGCAGTGGTCATGGAAAAAGGCCAGGGGCTGCCCCATGCTGGAGACATCCCTGCCTCCAGTGCACCTACTGCAGGGCACAGCTGGTGGTGAAGCCTCTGGGAAAGCGTATTTAACACTGCAGAGAGACAGGAGGAGAGTAGCAGGATGAGAAACAACTGAAGCAACACCAAGGTCTAAGAAGAAGAGGAGAAGGTGCTCCATGGCAGAGAGGACGTCCATGCTGCAGCACATGGAGAATCCATTGTAGAGGAGGTGGTTATTTCCTGGAGACCTGGAGTCCTTGGAGGATCCCATGCAGCAGCAGGGGAAAATGGGGGAAGAAAGGAGCAGCAAAGAAAAAATTGTTATGTCCTGACTGTAGCCTCTTACTAGCCCTATTTGCAGGGCAGGGTGTGGGTTAAGGAGCTGGGAGTGAAAGAGTGAAGTTGAGCCTGGAAAAAGTGGGAAGAAAAGGTGGTGTTGTATCATTTGTTCTTTCTCACTACCCAAATCTGTTCTAACTGATACTATATTAAATTCATTTCCCCAAGTTGAGTTTGTTTTGCTTGTGAGGGCAACTAGTAAGCAACCTCACTGCCTTTTTCTTGATCCATGAGCTTTATCATCCTATTTGCTAGGACAGGGGAGTGAGAGAGCAATTGGGTGGCTGTCTGACTGCTGGCCAGTTAGCCCACCACAGCACCCGAAGTGGAAATAAGGTCTGCTCTTCTTTTTGCATAGGTTTGCATACTCTTCTTTTGCATATGTTTCCAGTTTAAGTCAGCAAGTATATTTTGTTTTGCAATTAGAGGACGGTAAGAAGTAAAGGTCAGGTATAGGGAATTACACACAATTGGTGCAGTAACAGGTAGATTCCAGCCACTTCATAAGAAGAGGCTGACTACATATAGAAGTCAGCATAATTTTTTTTAACGAAACAAACAAACCAAACAACACCACCACCAAAAAAATGAAGCCCAACCAAACCCCAACAAACAGACAAGCCCTCAAACAAAATCCCTAGACAGAAAAGTTCATCAAATAATAGTTCAGAATTTTTAGCCTTGATGGACAAAAAAATTTGAAACCATTACATGAAATAATCTCCCTTGAAGCGTCTGGTTTATTAGTATTCCTGGCTGTAAGCCTCAGCTCAAGGCAATATAACACATATCAATGCTTGTACTTGGCCTAATTTACAGTCCGAAACCAACGCCTTTGTCTGGGAAAACATGACAGGTTCTGGTATCAAATCTGGGGGTAACTTGTCATTTTTCAAAATATGAGACTGTAGAAATTCAGCAAGAACCTGATTAAGTACATCAGCATTTGCATTATATCACAAAGGAAGTTACCTTTTCCAATTTTATAAGATTAGCAGTTAACTCTTCACAAAGGTCATCAGCATTAATTTGCAGATGAGATCCCAAACCTTGGTGCACTGGGTGTCTATCAAACAGAATGAAGATGTAAGTCTTACAGAAAAGAAAAAAAGAACTGAGAGATACATGTAGGTGGGAATACAGTGGCGACATTGTTAACTGTACTTGTACAGAAACAAAGGCCTAAGTCACTTCTGCACTTTTGATTGCATTCTTTATGTGGTGGTCTCATTCTCCAGAAGTCTGGACAGAAAACTTTACAGCTATTTCCACTAGAAAAAGTTGAAAAGTTCCTTGTTCTGTGAGTTGGGGGAAATCAAAAAGCCCAACCCCTTAATGCTCTAGAAGTACACATTAGATATCTTGTACTGCTTAGGGTCAGAGCAACAGAAAACAGGAGTTTCTCATGTAATAGTGCTTCAGAAGCATGCTTCAGAACAGCATGCTGCTAATAAAAACATGCCAAAAGCGGGAAAACGGCTTTTGACATTGCCTACTAGAGGTAGGTTTACACCTCTCCTTGCATTATTGATTTGCATTTATATTTTAAGATAAAGAACCATTTCCTTCTTATTCCATTATCAAGAACCTAGCTCTGTCTTCTAACACATGCATAAAAGCCCTATTGTTTTTTGCAGAAGACAGCTGGGAGCAGCTCAGTCATTGCTCAATATGACCACAGGAGCATTGCCAGTGACCTCTTTGTCATTAACAGATCACAAAAGAAAGCTGAATTAACAAGCACACTTATTCAGGAGATTGCTACAGGTCTGAAACACTTTGTAGACAGTTTCATCCAGTCTAAGCATAGCACCACCTTGAATTTTATTTCCCCACTCTTGTTTTTCAGGTGGTGCTTAACCAGCATTCCCACTCATGTTGCACGTGGCGGCAGGTATTGGACTGAGATTTACAAATTACTTGAAGGCATGTTTTGCAGAGCAGCTTAGAAAAGAAGCTGTTATAAGAAGAGTTAAAGTGTTAATGCAAAAGATAATGCTGAATAAATCGGTTAGTATTCTCAGAAGTATCCAGTTAACTGCCCTCTGTCCTAAGAGAGGATCAGGAAGCTGATACAACTCACAGTGGCATACTGCTGTAGTGTATGCCCCTGCACTGCCTCTCCATTTGATTTTTCCATATTTCCTATCCATGCAACACAGGTTAAAAAAATTAAACAATTTAACAAAACCAGTTTATAAAGAGAATAGGCAGCCCAAAGCTTTAGAAAACATTATACAAGAAAGTCAGATTTATTAGCTCAAAGATTATGAAGAACCTTCTGTCATCTTAGGCTAATCAAATGATAGGAAGAATGAAGACAGAAGTTACATATTTTCCACAGAATCACTGCTCTGGAAAGGAACTGCTCACTTCAGCAGTTTACAGTGAAGTTACTAACAGATATCTGAAACATTTTCCTGGCAATAGTACATCATGACATATCACATTCGTACTGAAATTCTTAAACAGAAAGCTGTGAGATAAGGCTAAAATAAGAAATACAGGACAATGAAGTAGCATGACTGCACAATAGTATCACAGTTTGTGAAGAAAACACATGAACATGACAGATACTGTAAGATATTAAACCCCCAAAGTTTTACAGAGTATATCTTACTCCTTAATATGTGAATCAAAGGATGTGATGGAAATCAGGCGTTCCTCCAGCACATTGATTTTATATCTCATGTAGAAGGTAGAAAATATTAATACACAGACACTGTAAGAGAGAAAAATGATATACACCAGTTTATATACTCTTTGCAGGTACCTGACATTTATTTAAACTGTTGTATATGTTAAATAATATAGTTACCATTCTGATAAACATCTCAGGAATACCAGTGGCATTCAGACAGTTATGAAAATCTGAGCTTTGAATACAACTTTGCTAAGCAGTATGTAAAATAAAATCATTTAACTACTTGCAAGATCAACGTTTCCTGAAACAAAAAAATCCTTCTCTTTTAAAAATAAATGCCTCTTAAATAAGCCTGCCCCAGCAATTCTACTTCTGAAAAGTATAAAGGCCACAATTCCTAATAATTTCCTTTTTTTGAGTGAAGCTTAGATTATGTTAATTAACCCCAGTATTTGGCAATCTTGTTATTAACTGCTCACTTACAGAACTGCATAAAATACAAGTACATGGTTCAGAGACAACAGCTTTTGGGACTTCATTTTGTGAAAGATCCTGAAGGCTTCAGAATGGGCTGCAAAGAAAAGAACCAATTGTTAAGTTTGATCAAAGCAGCACAGAAATGGGCTTTCGAAGCATTCAACAGATTATATAAACAGAGGGAGAAACAAAAAAGAGATTTTCCAAATTTGTGAACCAACATAATTATGCAAACTTATCTCAACTAACTCCTGCTGAAGATCTGCCCTTGACTCTTTACCATTTTGAGGATTGTTCTGGGCTTTTCCGTCACTTCCACGTTTACCATGTGAATCTGAACGGACAGGCTTTGCCTCAGTCTTGGAAACTTTCAAGTGAGTCTGTGTCTCAACCACATGATAATCTGTCAAAAGCCAGATGTTTAATAAATCTGAAATATGAAGTCAAAGAAAGCTGTTGTAGCTTAAGTTAGTCAAGGAGCTGGGGACGCATAGAATTTTAAAAGGAGCACTTATGGACTTTGACAGAAAGCAGCAGTTGGTTTAGTAGTCTTAAAACAGTTTACATAGTAACTCCACATCATCACAAAATATAAAGAAGCACCTGGACTGGAAAAGGATGAGGAATGTTGCATTTACACTTCTAGATTATTTGAAAGGTGGCAACCAATGCAAATTCTGAATTAACAGAAGATTATACGGACACAAAGGTTATCTTCCAAAAAGACTGAATGTTCTAATGATTCCAAATGACTTTAATAGCGACATCAAACGGACATATTGCATTGTTACTTTAAAAAAGAGATTATAGCTCCCATTTCTTGACCGTTTTTTAAATACAGATGATGTCTTGAAAGAGATGGAACAGAAAAAAACAGTCACGCTCAGTTTTTGTTCAGGCTCTACTTGCACACCCTGGACTGCTCTAATGCACAAGAAACATAATCTCACTTGTGACAGATGTGCTTTCCCTCACCCCCAGTTCCTTTTCCTAGGGTAATTCTTTGGAAAGGGAAAACAGAAAGTTTTGAAGTAGTTACTAGCCATAAAGAAGTAAGACAACAAGATAAGCCATTATTCAAAAGCATTCATGTGGCAAGTGATGACAACACAATTTAGTTACTGCTTCACAAACACACCAAACAGTAAATATCAAAGACCAGTGAAAACAAATCATACTGCTGAACAAAAGACACAGAACAGAAAAAGAAAAATTAATTCAAACTAATGGGACAGAAAGCTGCTATAAAAAAGGCAGTATTTAATTTAAAAGTAAGGGTAAAAGTTTCTTATGATACTAATTCTATTATAGTCAATATAGAACCTGGAGTAATAATACCATAACAACACATTAATGTATTAGTTGTACAGCAGAGTAAAATTCTAGGTTATGCTAACAACATTCAGCATGTGCTACATAAACCAAACTCTGCTATACTTATGAATTTGTGACTTTCTACACAGCATTCCTGCTAATTAGGTGAAGAAGTTGAGGCATATGAGATTACAAACAGCAATGTTAAGAACGAGCAGCTTTGGATGGTATCTTGAAGTTCTTAAGAACTGTGAAGAATAAAATGAGGTTTTAAAAAACAAACCCATAGAAACACATGTCAAAAATAACTCTTTTTGATGACTGAAAGCTACCACAGTACAGAACATTATTTGCATAGATTAGAAGAAGTCACACTGTGATTTAAACTACTGTAGAATAGGGAGTTTTACCTGTTTGTTTTTCTTTTATATAGGGGAACATCTCCAACATTATATCTCTGCTAGCATAACTGATGGAGGATGTGGGAGCAAAATAGTACATTTGTAAGCAACTGGATGCAGTAGTGACAATCAGATCCACTGCTGACCAGGTCATTGCCTGTTTGCATTGCATAGGAAGATAATAATGAAAATGCAGCTACTGTGGCTTTGAGGAAGACCTCAGAAACCACACAACTTTCTAGGACTCTCCTCGGGGGGGATTACAGAAGCAAAACTGAGAGCTAAGCCATTCTCAGTTTCTTGGGGGCCTATGATCCCACTCACCTTCGAAGCATTCCAGTTCTGGGGTCTGTGAGCCTGAGCTGCTGGACTCTTCCATCTCTTGTCTCCGCTGCTCCACTATTCCATCCAGATCAGAATAGTCTTCATTGAAATCCTGATGGGGAGAGCCACCAGAAAGGTCAGCCAAGTTCTAAATCTAAGCAACCTTATTTTCTCTGACCTCTCTTCAGAAACTGAACCAACAATTACAGATTTAAAACTGTTTAACCATTGACAATCTCTGGTATCAAGATGTTGAGATCAACTTAGCAAAACAAGCTTCCTATGAGCATAAGAACTCAAGTCTCATTCCTGTCTTTATTTGAGTGAAAAGATTAAGTCTGTGTGCAAAAGACAGACTGTTAAATTAGACAAACTGAGAAGTCCGGGACAGGTGTCACTAGAATTAGACTCTAGTCATCACATGTGGCTACACAGTCCTTTCAGATGTCTGAACTGGCTCACAGAGAAATGACTGCAACTTCAAAACCTGTTCATGGCAGAGGAAGAGGCAACTTTAAGTCAGTACAGAGTGCTGTGAAACCTGACTGCTAAAGAGAGATATGTAGAGCTTACAGACTTCAGAATATACTCAAAAGCCTACGCATGTATATACGTTGCATGTGATAAGATCAAATTAAACCTATGCTAATTGCTTCCTAATGTTAACAAACTCATGGAAGTTTTGGAAACACACACCATGATTTCCTTCAGTTTTCTTTCTTCACACTTTCTAAGTAGTACTTGTAATGAGAGGTGCTATACAACAGAAGAACAATCATCTAAGCCATTTACCAAGGACAGAGTTGTAGGACGATCAGCCCTGAAGCTGTTTTCTGCAGAAGAGGGATTTGAACTGTTGCCCATGCTCATATCCTGAAAAAAGCAGCACTGTTAACAAGAACACTCAGAAACTACCCAGCAGTTAAAAGCAGTAAAGCAGGAACAATGAATACAAAGCCACATACCATCTTCACTGCCATTGGTACCTACCTCAAGATGTCTACAGATAGATTTTAATAGCTTGTAGGTGGTATCTCTGGAGAGTAAGGAGACAAACATGTACTGGAAAACAAAAGTTCCAAAACTGCTTGAGAAAAGTTCTAAAGCTGCACTTAGAATAATCACATTTCCTACTCATGCAACTGTGTTACATCACTGAGTACCATAGCAGGCAACCACATTTTGTGCATCTAAGACATTGCTGGTCAGGGAAGAGACCCAAGTAACTGAAACAATACTGTCAGAGCTGCCAACAAGGCAGGAAACCTCATGTATGCACTTCCTGACTCAGCTGTCTCAGTTCACCCAGTGCTACTACACAGCAATCTTGGAGAGCAGGGAATGAGAGATTACAGAGAGCAGGTGGCAAAGATTGATTCTGTTATTCTGTTTCTTACTTTCTCACCAAGATTTACATAGCTTTGTTTACTGCAGATCCAAGGTAAAAAGGCAGGGAGTAAAAGGGAAAAAAAGTCATTGCTTGTCAGGAGAGAGGGGGCAGAAGCTAGAATTCCCTAAGAAACCAGATCCTCCAACGTCCTGAGTATAAATGCTCACATGTGACCAATTCCTATAGCTGTTTAAGTGGCCACATGGCACTTTCAAGAATCCCCCACATTACTGCCAAGCACGGGGTAGAGAGGGGAAAAGTAGAAACAAAAAGGAAAAAGAAAGCAGGCAAAGTGCAATCAGCTTCACTCTCTATCAGTACTTACCCTATCTGTGACTGTTGCTATGATCACAGCGTTTGGCACAAGAAGGGCAGTTTTGGTTTTCTTCAAAAGTGTCACTGAGAGCACAGGTATACTAATCTAAAATGAGATCAACATAGCATTAGAGCCCCAGTGTGTACATACAAATCTGCATGCTGTTTCACAAGGAGCCAACCTAACAACTGTGATAAGGAAGTCCTTAAACACTCTCCAAAGATTTATCCACTATGTCCCTGATTACTAATATTTCATATGGAACATGTGTGGTTTCAGATTATTACTATTTCTTAACTATTTCTACTTCTGTTTTTATCAGATGACAATCCAAGCTTTTGTTTGTGTCTTCCTTTCCTTATCCCTTCTGGCTCTTATAAGACTACACGCCCAGTTCACTGTAGATCTGAAGAACAAACCATTCAAAAGGAGTCTTCTTTGTTTAGAAACACATCAGACAAGAGAGGCTTGCTGAGGAACGAATATAAAAGTCTTATCATCTGCAGATACTTCAGTCTGCAATGAGCACCTGAATAAACAGCTTGTCTTTCAGTATTGTTGAAAGATTCAGTATCTATACACCCACTGATTTACATGGATTCCTATGTGTGCCATCCAAACTGTCTACATTTACACTGAAAAGGTCTCAGTTTTCCTTTCATGCTTTGTGTTTACATCCAGGCCCATAAGCATAATGCCTGCTAACTTTCAAAGTACTTCTAATATTCTGTATGAACGCTGTTTGTAAATCCCATCTTAAAAAAGGACCAAGTACCTGGTCTGATTTCCAGTTGAAAAGCCTGAAGTTTAGTAAGTTAGTAAATTCAATACAGCTCCTGTTAAAAATTTCTCAAGCAAACACTGTCAAAGTACCCAAGTAATTTGGCAGCAAGATTAAGTGTCCAAAGACTGTCAAATGGGTGATCACAGCACTGAATTAAAAACATGTCAGTGCAGGAGGCGAATGAAGCTACTCTGCCCATAGTTTCATAAAACCTTGTTCAGAACGTTTTGTTAACTTACGTTTTGTTCAGAACAGCAAGACAAAGTACCGAAATGAAAAACTGTTTCATGTAACAAAGCAGTGCATTTGCATACATTAATCTGAGCAAAAGATTGCTACCACTGTTGGAGCACAACTAGTCAAGCACCTCCTTGTCATATAAGGTCTAGGAACCCACTCTTGGTACAGTTTCATTAAAGTGGACTAGCAGAAAAAAACAAACCAACCCAAAGCATAAGATTTTAATTATTGTTAGCCCCAGGCCTGGGTCTAAAAATCTGTAACTCCGCTCAGCATTTGTTCTATTGCTGTTTTATCACATCAACTATGAAGAAGCCATGTTTTCTGAAACCAGGTGATTGAACAGGTCCTCCACTTTGGCTTTTCTTCTTAAACTGGACATTGTATCATTCCACAAAGTTTTCACAACACTTTTAGAAAACAGCTTTTTCTGGGAGTGGGGTGAATGCAGCAGCTACAACGTACGTTTGATAGGAAAACCTCAGCATCTTCAAGCAGCCAGAACAGAATCTACATAACTTTAAAAAACCAAAACCACAAGCCAAAACCAAACTAGCAGATTTTTAAGCAAAAATCCTGCTAACAGTAATGATAAAAAAGCAGTTTAGAAGTTTTGCACTTGGCTCAGTTCACCTCAAAGAACTTTAAATCAGAGATGTTAATGACATTCTACTGCATGCTATTTTGAACGGGTAACATTACTCTAATCAAGACTAAAGTGTACTTACTTGGGATTAAGTACTTGCTTAATGCATTGTAGCCTCAGTATTAGATTAAAATGGCAAAATCACTGCAAGGTACTTTATTTCTATCTGGATAAAATAATAATTATTTCAGGAAACAAGGCTTACCTGCAGGCAATTTGGAGAGCAACTAAAATGCATAAGAAAATGCTCATCTCCAGGAAAGACTCAAGGCCAACATACATAAACAAACCAGAAACATCTGGAATGATAGTGATGTCTTTTAAAGCCTATTTAATCCTGCAGAACTAGTCTTTTATTTTTGAATATGCAGTGTTTACACTGCTGACTCAAATCTCCTGACTTGCATGGCTATTTCCTCCTTCCATTATGTTATTTTTCATTATATACCTGATGTTCCTGCTTTTTTGTTGATGCTATTCCTAAAAACTTGTGCCTTCTGCATGTGACTGAAAAAACTGTCTCAAGTGTGTATTGCAGGGATAGAGAAAGCAGGAAGTAAATGATCAGGTGTATCTCCTTCCTTCTTTATTTTCTCTGCAATGTTTTCTGAAAACAATGACCCAGAATTGAATAATTTGGAATATCACTATAGCCACATCTACAAATACTGCCTACTGTACCCTGTCATGCAATAAGTTTCTCCTTTTCATTGTACACATAAATATGCAGATACCTCTTCACTTTAAGCCCTCTAGACAATTTTGATAGTATAACATGACTATTATTATGCTTCTTTTTCCCCCAGAAACTACTTGGTAGGGTTCTACTAGATTTTTGTAAATATTTAGCTTAGTTTGAATTTAGAAAGCTGTTCCACAGTTTGAAGTAGCCTTACTTATTTCTGGTGAATGGTGCATTGCTAGTACATCAGATTCAGTTTTAACGAAACTAATCGCCAAGATAGTCGCTACAGTATCCAACATTTGTTGACTTTTATTTCCTTTCTGCCACATGCTTTCATCAACATACATACCATCTGCATTAACGTACTGCGTTTGACTAACAGAATCCATTAACCAGGAATCAACAACAACTGAATTTCTTAGGGTAAAGCAGTAAAATAACCCGTAAGATCACTATGAACTATGAACAATGTATTGTTAATAATTCTAAGCATTTTGTAAGCCTATTCCAACTTTTTGAAAGCCGTTTCAAAGACAAATGGTGTCCCACCAAAACAGATGACAGCAGAGAAATGAGATACTCTGAACTCCTAAACAGGTTTCAACACCCAGTTCACTGAGGGTCTGGATCTAACCAGGAACTATGTTCAAGGAAGTACTTGAGAAAGAGACCAAAGAAATCATTCCAGCAAATCCACCTCTCCCCCAGTACAAACTCAAAATCAAAGCAGGGTTCATGTAAACAGAAGTACTCCAAATGCTCCAAATCAACAGAACTAGAACACAGATTTTTTTTTTTGGAAAGGATTTGTTTTTATCTGTATGCATATTATTCACCACAGGGGCCCAAGTCCTAGGTTGGTCATATCTGCACCAAGAAAGTGTAAATGATGATCTGGGATATTAGGATCTTCCTGACTGTACATGTCTCATTTCTGTTCTTTATACCAGGCTCACAAGTAAAAACCNAAGGATTTGTTTTTATCTGTATGCATATTATTCACCACAGGGGCCCAAGTCCTAGGTTGGTCATATCTGCACCAAGAAAGTGTAAATGATGATCTGGGATATTAGGATCTTCCTGACTGTACATGTCTCATTTCTGTAAAAACCTAGCAAATTGGCTTTTCTTTCCCTATTCTCAGTTTATGCAGAACAGAGTGCTAGAATTATCCCTTAAAGACCTTCGCCCCTCAACTCAGAAGCCTCTTTAATTGTCTTAATATCCCTGATCTTTTCTTCCAGTTCCCCATCTACAGACTTACAGTTCTCATAGTTCTCAGCCTCCCTTCCTGCTCTTCTCCATACTTACTTACCCTAAGTGGGACATTTTTGTGTAATTTATGCTACATGGGGTTGGCAATGCTCTCGTTGCTGCATGTAAGATCCTTTCCTTTCATCTGTTTGAGGTCTTGTGTGGGTATTTTTTTTTTTTGTTTTGTTTGTTTTCTTTTTTTCTAGACAGGAAGTCTTTAACAGACAGACTTTGATCTTTAATAATAAGGTTCCAGTTCTAATATGACTTTCTGGCATCACTTCTGAACAGTGACTGTATTCAGTAATACATAGGAGTTATTAACAGTGCTCTAGCCTTGCATAGTAACATGAACTTCTGGTGATGAACAAAGTGTTAAGGAATAATATTACTCTTACGTACATGAAGATTTTACTAACCTTGGTGTCTTTACCAAAAACCTTAGAATGGAAGCAAATCCAGTTTTCAGAAAGGAATAATTTTCCTTGGTACAGAATTTCTTTCTGAAGAGCACAGGTAAAGCCTGAAAGAAACAGATACTCTATAATCTTTAAGGTAACCACAATCAAAGCCAACTGTTACCAGTTTGGATTTTGTTCTGCTCTTCTTCCAAAGCTGTAATAGGTCTACGTTTACACCTTTTGATAAACATTGTCAAACCTTGAAATATTCAGTAAGTTTAAATAACACTGACAGGCTCAGAAGATATCACAGGCCTAAGTTTAGACTAAAAATACCTGAAGGACAAAGACTGAAATGCATAAAACATGCAACTGGCTCCCAGAAGCCAAGAATTCTTTCTGAGAGACTACTACCTAGCTTCCTATGAAAGTTTTTACTACCTTTCAGGTAACAATATTATGTGAATGTGAAGAGTTTAATGAAAAGGTTTTAGCTTTAATCTTTTTGATCCATAGCAGAGGTACAATATGTGTAAAGTAATACTGCTTTTACTTCACAGCCGTTAAGCAAAGCATTTCTCACTCAATAACTGTTTTCCTTTCAAGAAACATTTTTTGTATCTACCTATGTAGAATTATGTGTTATAACTAACACAGAGAACAGCAGAATCTTTAAACATTTCAAGTTCTAGAAGTGTTTTAGATCTTAAAGCATCATCAACAGCAAAAACTTCAGCTAGTCACTTGACCAGTGCTGTCTTAAGTAACGCCTTTAGTAAGGAAGCTTCAGTATCAAAAAATGTTGTATTAGGTTACTCTGCTACAAAGTGCAAAGGGAGCTATGATTTCCAAAGATGCCCAGCATCTGAAGATTGAAGTTTTGCAAGATTACAACAAAAACACCTACTGCATGCAGGTGAAGACCTTGTAGCTCTAGGCAGCTGGAGTTTTAGGTTTTCAAAATTTAGGTAGTCTGTCTTGTATATCACCACAGTTAGCAGGAAAGATTATTTTAGATCCACAGCCAACAATGACAAGGGAGTTAATACTTACTTTGTTTCAGTGGCTCATCAATAGGAACATCTAGAAACAGCTTATGAAAGTGTGCATTTGCCTTCAGCTAAAAAACAAGAAAGCCCACACCCGGAGACACATACCTTATTAGACAGTATTAAAATCAAATGACCCACTCCACTTCCTGTCCTCCCAGTACCTTCTCATTTTTGACCATTTGTTTTACAATAAATTCTTACTTTTGCTATATGACTGTTAAGTCTGTATTTTGCTTACACCCACATTCTGATGGTACATAACACACTGACGAAAAAGGAACCTATGTCCTTATACAGCCATGAACTATAACATTGCTAAACAAGGGGGCTCTCATGGTAGGTATGCATTTATTCTTGCTACATATGATTAAATAAGCCCATCCTCTGGCCTACCTGATTTGAGGCACGTTTTTTCCTTTCAATCTTGGAGTGACTCTTGATATCCATTGTCAGGAGTGGACTATCTGTGCTGCTCTTTGTCCTGAAGATACAAAAAGGCACCCCTTGTCAGTCTGGCCTCAGTTCACTAGTCTTGGTAAGTTACTAACAGGATGCGCTTTTCCATGAAACATATTAATCCTTTAATAACTATTATCTGATTCATCAGGGATTATACAGCAATGAAGAGGAGTATATACTATTATTAAACTATGCTGACTCTCACTGAAGGTATTCTTTTATTCAGAAGTAATATCTTGAATTATTAGTTGTAAAAAAGTAAAGAAAGTTCAAGACATTTTTACAATGTAATCAATGACCACAGTGCTTAGGTCTACATTTGTTTGCTTCTCAGCAAAAAGTGAAATGCTAACACTATGCATGTTGCTTACTAATGTCAGATAAAGTAAGATAAAACCTGGTAGCTGAAAGTGCAAGGTAGTATACAGAAAGCTGTGAACTTTTATTACAAAATCTGAGCACATTTGGAAAGTGCTACTGAGAAGAAACATGCGCACAAGTCAGAGGATGGCTATAAACTGGGTAGTACAGTGCAATGAAGTCATTAAAATTGCCAGCAATCCTACAGGAGGTGAAATGGAATTATGAGTGCCAGTTGTATAGGAGGCTGCACCTGTACAGCTCTAGCCATACATATTGGAAAAACAAAACCAACCAAAAACCCAACAACTCTAGAGCAGAACAAGTACAGGGGAAAGCCTTTGCAGATGGCTGGGAAAGGTTTTGTTTGTTTCATACAGGAGAAATTAATGGCATGGGCTGTTCAGAAAACAAGAATGTGCAGGATAACAGCTTCATAAATCAGAAAGAGACAAACATTATTCTTGAGAGCTATTTAGCACAGAACAAAAGCATATTAAGCATTTTTTAGAGGCCTTCAGATGCAGATTGAAGAGCAGGACTAAAGAGCAAAATGAAAATCACAATGCAGGACTCAATGTGCTGAATGACCTGAAGAACATATTCAGATTCAAGGGGGAAAGGAATACACTACAAAAGTTCCCATTACTGCACCTTATCCTGCACAGTAAGTATTCTTTACTTTTCTAAACATGAGAGGTCCAGGATTTCCAGTAAAAACTCTAAGGGTGACAAGACAAGAACCCCAGGTGTAACAGAGATGCAGCTGGATTTACAAAAGTGATTGTAGAGCAGGGCTGATTCAGGTGGCAGGGGGACTGGCTGCAGATCTCACAGAATAAAACTCTAAAATACACTGTACACATACCTGTGTGTGTGTGTAAAGCACTGCTCAAACTGAAAGGCACAGTGAACATTTAAACAACAACAAAAATGCTCTTTTGCCAGTCCCTGCCCAGCACACACTCAGTTACATTGTGAGAGGTAAGACTGCAAGGAGAGTTTGCAAAAAAACCCCAACAAATCTCTGAGCTCAAAGATGCTTCAGGAAATTAATGTTTTTTAAATATCTGCCTTGTGACTAAAACAACAGTCAGGGTGACTGCTGACTTTTGCACTGGCTGTGCAGATGACAAAGAGAAAGGGATGCAAAATTTGTATTCAGGTCCTCCCAGTGTGATTTTAGTATCTTTTTGCTTTCTTTTAGAAGAGTTTCAAATACATTCTAGTTCCTCAAAAAGGAAGAATGACTGTTTTTGCAGAGACATTACAATAATGATGCAATATACAGCACAGAGTCCAAAATTAAAACTTATGTCATAGTTTTACCATGATAAATCGATACTCCAGAATTAAAGTGTTCTGATAAAAGCTCAGTACTCAAACTGCAGATCAATTTGACTGCCTGTGAAATTTTATGTGAAAGGGATGGAACTAGTAGTATGAAATAGTGCAATGTATTTTTTCCTCCAACAAGGAAGCTAGGGCAGCCCAAGTCTAAATTCTGACTGTGGTGGGCAACAGCAACCCCTGGAATGCAGCTCTGATTACTGTTTGCAAGTAGGATGTTTGGTAAATCTTGCTATTCAATGTAGCTTGTTGAAAGAGTTGTAAGCATTCCTTCTGACTAGAAGAAAACTGGCAGCATTTCTGACATTACCTGGCAACATCAACTTTCTTCTGGTCATCAAAATATTCCATTTCACTGGTAGAGGTCTGCAACAACACTGTAGGCAATTTTCCTGCCTTTCTTTTTTCATCTGTTCCATTTTCTCCATCTGAACTGCAGAGGGACAAATAAAATAATTAAGAAGATACAAATCTGTATTGCAGGATTCATACTGATGTTAAATGGCACTGCAACATGTTGACAATGCAGCACATATTAAAGAATAAAATTATGACATTATCTTTTATAGTAAGGTCCTGAAAAGTCTTCATCTACTGACTTGACAGTATTATATACCTGAACAGTATTCTGAGCTCCAACACTGAAATTTCAGCAATGAAGAGAACTGAAAAATTGCCACGGACATTTCAGCATTCATAGAATTTGTAGCTCTAACTTCCATTCCAAAGAGAATGCCTTGTTTAGAGAAAACTTATTCCATCTTCAGTACTCAGACGTGATGACTAATGGAAATTAATTTGATTGGTTTGTTTGGAGAAAAATATCTTGTGTGACAGTACTTGGATAATTTGTGACTCAGCGTTGCAAGAGGAAGCTAGGTCCCACTTTGTCTTTGACTTCATCTCTTCTGTAAGAATCTACCTGCATGATTTGCACAATAAAGGGTCCTCCCCTTAAGAAAGAAAATTATATTCCTTACAGTTGTTATGAATAGTTGCATATAAGTGAACTGTATTTCCAAATATCAGGGCAAAGCATGTAAACTGTATGACATCAGGACTTTGTTGTTTTGAAAATAAAAAAAAAAAATTCCAACAGAACATATACTGTGTATTTGGTACTACTAACAAGCCTATTTAAAATAACAGCTAAAGAAAAAAAAACAGAAAAAAGTAGTCTCTAGTTTATAAGAAAAGAACAGTTGCTATATAGAGAGTATTTTGAAAGCCAAGGCCTGCACTTACTGTGGGATTCTACCTTTTATCTAAGTGAGTTAAACTAAACATTAGTTAGCACTCTAATCAACTTCTTGCAAGAGATAATTCTTTTCCCTTTTTCAATTATACACCAGTAATTGAACTGAGTAATTTAAGGTTAAATAACGGAAAAGGGGAAGTGCTATGAAATACATTAACCAAGGCAGTGCTCCAAGTTTCATGCTAGTGAAGCATTCAGAAGCACATTATTCGTCAACGTATTTTAAAAGTCAGAGGGACTTCATCTCTTCTGATTTTAATGGTTTCTGTGAAACAAAAACTTTCTCAGAGACAGGTGTGTCAAGTTCCTCACCCTGCAGAAAGTTTTCTGAATTTCAAAAGGTTTTCTTGTTTGGCATTAACCTTCTCCAGGACCTGAGAAATCCATACTCCTGGTAAAAATTATGCTGTGTCATATTAATTAGGATTTTTCAAAAGGAAAATAATTAAAGACAGCAATTTAAATATAAACTGTTTTCTTGTTCCCTTCAAAACTAGCTTGAACAAGAAGCAATGAACAGAAATAATGTGAGAGAGATGTGCTAGTAGGCCACAGTTTAGAAAGTGAGCTTCAAGGAACAACTGTTTTCTTTGACAACCCCAATATAGTCTTACATATGTGAACACTTCTCAGGCATATGTAAGAGGTAACAAAAACTCTGGAACTGTACAGTGGTTACTGTCTTTAAATCCCCACAACCACACCCACCTTTCTACAAAGCTTCTTCAGATCCACCCCAAAGGACACCCACACTACTTGGGCCATCTGGTAGTGGGTCTAAAAAGTTCAAAAGCCACAAGAAGTTACAACAAACTAGTCTCCTAGCTCACAAACTGCAGATCAGTTATGTAGGAGGAAAACTGCATCTGGAATAACCAGAGATTCAATTTCAATTGTTTGCAAAACTGTAGCCAAACTAGAGTTTCTCTAGGGCTTAATGTGAGTGAGAATTGGTGCAACCCCCCAGGTGCATTCCCCTCTGTAAATGGAGCATACATATCATGTCATCATGTTACCTTAGAAGCCCTCTTATCCTGCTTCATCTCTTTTATACAAACAGGATTAATTTTGCAACAGCTGTTAGACTATTGCAAATGATCAACCAAAAGAGCACAGAGTAACATCTCCCCTAGTGTCCATAATCACGATCAGTACAATGTATGAGGGAACATCCATCAGAAATACAATGATGTACTATATCTTTTGGTTCCCTTGGGTAACTATTGGATTTACTGATGAGCTGTTAGGCTGAAAGGCTTTGACATAGGAATCAAAGTATCACAAAAGACCCAAATACTAAGAGATAATGGTATTTAAGCTATTCTTATACCAGAATTGAGTCTATTCAGACAAAGAAATTGGTTATTCTTTCAGAAACTAAAAGCTAAAGGAAGAGGCTCAAAAAATTTCAGGATCCCAAATCAAGACGACAGACTTTGGCAGGCTTATAAGCACAGGAGACAGGGCAGAACAAAGACTGTTAATAGTCAAGGATCACCTCCTCCAGGCTCAGAAGCAATGCATGCTTACAAACAGGAAACTGGGTGGGAATGCTGGAGGCCTGAGTGCATGGGCAAGGTGCTCCTAGACAAACTTTAACACAAAAAGGTGGCCTGCAGATGGTGGAAATAAGGATGAGTAGCCTGAGAGGAATACAGAGAAATAGTCAGAGCAGCCCAGAATCAGGTTAGGAAAGTTGTGGTCAATGGTTCAATGTCTATGTGGAGATCCGTAAAGAGTGGTGTGCCTCAGGGGCTGGTGTTGGGACTGATCCTGTTCAACATCTTTGTCAATGACACTGGCAGTGGGACTGATGCACCCTCAGCAAGTTTGCTGATGACAATAAGCTATGTGGTGCGGTTGAAACGCAGAAGGGAAGGGATGGAATCCAGAGGAACCCTGACAGCCTCGAGAGGTGAGCCAATGCCAACCTCATGAAGTTCAACAATAGCAATTGCAAGGTCCTACACCTGGGTCTTAGCAATCCCAAGCACATATACAGGCTGAGTAGATGATGGACTGAGAGCAGCCCTGAGGAAAAGGACTTGGGAGCCCTGGTTGTTGAGAAGCTCAACATGTCCCAGCAGCATGCACTTGCAGCTCTGCACCAAAACCAGCATGATCAGCAGGTTGAGGGAGGGGATCCTGCCCCTCTACTCTGTTCCATGGAGAGTCCCCCCCTCTACAGTCCTGCATCCAGCTCTGGGGCCCCCACCACAAGAGGGACATGGACCTGCTCAAGAGGGTCTGGAGGAGGCCGTGAAGATGCTCAGACAGCTGGAGCCCATCTCCTGTGAAGACAGGCTGAGAAAGTTGGGCTTGTTCATCCTGTAGAAGAGAAGGCTCAGGGAGACTTCCAGTCCCTAAAGGGGGCCTTCAAGAAATCTGGAGAGGGACTTTTTAAAAGGACATTAAGTGAGAGGACAAGGGAGAATGGCTTTAAGCTGGTAGGTGATCGAATCTAAATCACAAGGGGTGATTTAGATTTAGACATTAGGAAAAATTTCCTTACTGTTCAAGGCCAGGTTGAACTTTGAGCAACTTGGCCTCGTGACAGGTGTCCTTGTCTGTGGCAGGGATTTGTAATTACATGACTTCTAAGGTCCCTTCCAACCCAAGCCATTCTGTGAAATAATCTATCTAGGAGGCATCTTGGAGACATGCTGGCAACATGCTTCAAGAAGAGATGACTGCAAGGGCTTAAGATGAAATGTGTTAATTCTTGAAAGAACACCCTGCCAACCATGCTGCAGACCACAGGTCTCCTCAGCATAGACTTTCCTTGACCCACCACTCCCTGAAGGGGTAATCATCTCAACCTTCCTTTTGTGAGGCCTAAAGTCTTAAACCTTCTTTCTGAAGGTATGGCCCAACATTCCACTAAACATCTTCACCATGCCTCAAAAGCCTGAACAAACCTTTTTTGTATGTGTAATCAGAATTCAGAGTGCTTTACCTGATGAGCTTGAGCTTGCTTTCATATTTTACACAGTTGAATTATTTTACCCCTAGACTGAAGAAAATACATTTTCCATCATAAACTCTGTTTAGACTCCCGCTGTCCTACTCATACAAGTTTAGAGTGGTTTATGTACTCTTCAGGTTGAGGATTTAATGTACAAAGTCTGGCCACTCTGAAACAAAATGCCTTCAGTAGCTCTACAGCCACACTCCAGTGTTAAGTGGCACAAGGCACTCTTTATGGGAGAAAATATGTCTCCTAAAGAATACATGCGTCAGAATAATGTTATGATTACATTGACCTCTAAACCCAAGTATCACTTTACTGTGCAAATGGAAAACCAAATACTGACTAGCACTGAGACTCTAAAACTGTCAAAACAGACAGAAAATGAGCTACAGCTACCCTAGTCACAAAACAGCAGATCTGCTTAACAGCTGCTATAACAAATGTTAAGGATAGCCGTAAGTATGTGTTTCGTATTTGTATAATTCCACACAGTTAGTACACAGCCTGTATTTAAGGCTGAAAAGTGAAGGAAGTAAAGCAGCTGATTCTGAAGTACAACATTTCTTATGTATTTTGTATGACAGATACACAGCCAACAGATGTATTTATACCGAATATGGAGATACACAAAGCATTAATCAAGGAGCAGAGATTTGAAACCCTGCATGAGGAAAAGGGTCAGTTTGTTGACAAGAACAGGTATGAACCAGACTGAGATTTAAGTGCCTCAGTTTGTTGAAGGAGCAGGCCCATTCTCTTCTCATGTGATCACAGTCAAACATGACATAATGGAGACAAAGTTATACAGCTGCACATTAACTGAATATGACATGCATATGGATAAACGCACATGCATAAGTTGACACAGGTTCACAGGCACAGGTGGAATCTCTTTTTCAGCTGTCACTGAAAGAGGAGCCAAACCAACTGTTAAAGACTTTTTAAAGTTGTGAATCTTACTTTATATATGAAGGTAATTAATTTCAGAAGTATTTATTGTAATCTATTTCACGGTTTGGAACACAATTGCTGATCTGTAAGTAGTTTTGTATGTCTGTGTTGCTATATTTTTATTAAAAGGATGAATGGAGTTTTTGAGTTAATACTGAACAGAAACCCCTTCAGCACTGTTAAGAATAGAGGAAATCCTGAATTTTTTTTTTCCTCAGTTGAACAGACATTTCACATAATAAGCAGATCAAGTTTCGTGCTTGGACATCAGCAAGATCACTTTGACACTGCAGATGTCATTAGTAAGTATGTAGATTCTCCTCTCTAAATACCATCTATTATTAACTATCTGTATTCACTGTCTAATCAAAATCAGACTGCTATCAAGTTCGGCAGAAAAACAAAACCAAACAAAACACCACAGAAGAATTCCCTGTGCTCTGAAACATGAGACACTACAACGAGGTATTTTATGAAGTTAACACTGGAACGGCAACATAAGCCATTTAGCTCTCTTGTACAAGAGTTTCCATTTCAGATACCCATTTCAAAAAGCAAATGTCTTCTCGTATGTATCTTTACTCAACTCCACAAGATTCCCATGATGCAATTTTTATGGGAGTCCAAGCAGTGTTACCAACAACTATTTTCATGAGCATAGCCAGGGCTAAATCCAGGACATGACACGTATCTTTGCCAGGTGCATTTCAGAACAAATGTAAAGCAACAGATCTTAGGGGAGATACCCATTCACATCTGCTTTGGACTGGAGCATGTGTTATTTTTTTTTGTTTTCCAACTCATTGGTAGCCTTTTGGAGGAAAAGGCTGCCTACCTTCTAGTTCTAGCCTACCTTATTTTTTAACCCAGAACAAGACAAAAAATAGGACCACAATTCCAACTGAAGAGGAAGTATGCAACCTTGTATCAGATCCAATTTTTATCTTTAGCTTACAGAGCTAACTGGAAAAGAAAGAAGAATTCCTGATCTTTAACTGACCAGAGTACAGAAAAGAGGGCAAAAGCCCTTACATGTCAGGTCTACCAATTGTTCTATGCTGAATTCTGAAAACAAAAGATAAATACTTCATCTAAACATAATTCATGTGCTCCATATGACCTCCTAGGCATCTGTTAATTAGATCTTCTCCATAACTCAGGCAGGAACAACACAGATCTCTCCCTGGAACAATATAAGTACCTTTACAGATGAGGCTTCATCATCAGACCATAAGCATAAATGTTTGGCATTGTTACCTGAAACTACATCTCTGTTTTTTTTGAGAAAGAACTCCAGAGCAACATGCCCCCACAAGATTTGGCTGCTAGTTTCCCAGTATTACTGTGATTTTAAAAAAAGTTCATGTCACAGAATCACTGAAGTTGAGCACTTACATCAAACTGAATTAAGTTTTTTATTTGAAA
>NDXB01018651.1:0-23301 GCA_002631895.1 Agapornis roseicollis | reverse complement strand
GTTGGCATCAGCCCACCTCACAAGTGTGTCAAGGTCCCTCTGGATGCATTCCTTCCCTCCAGCATATCCACCGAACCACACAGCTTGGTGTCATCAGCAAACTTAATAAGCACAGAGAGGTTCTACTGGGGGGAAGTGGAAATAGAGGTGAAACCATACAGGAAATAAGATTTATAAATCCCATTAACCTTGAAAGGAAGATCAATTTTCATTGCAGACTTTATTTTCCATACATATATATAGGTATCACATAAACAAGTTTTCACATGCCTCAGGTGAGAAAGTAGCCTGAAGTTCAGAAGCTGCAGACCACTTGTGGTTTTCAGAAATCTAAAGTAGCTGTTGAGTGTCTAATGAAGATTTTGAATAACAAACTCAGATAAACAGTTTGCTCTGTATAATAATATGTGGAAACTCTTTCAAAACACTTGCATGCGAACAGTTTCCATAAAGTCATAACATGCTGGGATATCATCTTCAGGTTGAAATAAAACTGGATCTACTGATACATTAGGATTTCTTTTTTAAAATATACATTGTACAAGCTAAAAAAGAAGAAGATGGGCCTCCAGTAAACCATCATCTGGTGAAAGGCAGAAGGGACTGGCAGCGTGTGATGTTATCTGCTGTAGTTATTAACAATATGGAAGGGAAGGCATACATTAACCCTGATTCAGTGACGGGACTTGCTGCCAGGGAGTCTGCAGCCCTGCCCAAATCAAGGGAATGAGTTAGGTAAGCAGCTCCTTTATATGCAGAAACAATCTGCATTATCATGGGTAATTTCAAGTCTAAAGATACATACCACAGGGCTGTCCCTGCCAACGGCAAAATACCTGTCAAGTCTCTAAACACAATTTTTCCAAACAAGTTATCAGCATGGGCTCAGGACTGTTCTGTGTCTGCTAGATAGAATTATCTCTAACAAATGTTTCTAGTTTAATGATTAATTCCTACAGCTACCTATGAGCAAAGTGTGATCAGAGTACAGCTTCATGGAGGAAAAGAACGTGGTTCTGAAACAAACAGGAAAAGCTCAGGGGTAATGCTCAAAAGGTAAATGTACTTCAGGGAAACTGAGTACAGGAGGGTTAGGTCACAAGACTAAAGATTTTTAAAATCATTCTTTTGATATCTAAAAATTATAATTATTTCAGATAGATGTTGTGCCTGCAAGTATATATTTAACATAAGATACCTATTAATACCTATTTTACACATGTGCATGTATATATTTGTCATTGCTATTTTTTACTTGCATTTTAAAGCTATTTGCATAATGGAAGCATGAACAGAGGGAGTATTTAGTCAAGATGTTAAACTGACAGGTATAGGTATGAACCTGTCTCGTATTCTGTAAACAGTATTTAATAAAAAGACCCCACTACCAACAACAGTCTATGGTCAATCAATACCACAGACAAAGAGAGGGATTGAAATCTGATTAATTAACGGGTTTGTATTTAGCCTCCTGAGCAAAAGGGAATCATGCAGTATGCTGCTCTAATGTGCACTGTAGGTACTATTCAAGTACCTGTTGTGACAATGAAGTATCTGCCTAGCACTGTGTAAAGGATATCCAAGCAGAGGAATATCACATGAGCAGGAATCTAATGACCTGCTATAGGGCTAATGGTCTGTCTTAGAATGCTTTGTGCAAGAGGATTCAAAAAGATTTTTAAATGGGAGGAAAAGATATAAAATTTAATCTGTTTGCATACTTCAGTTGAAGGTTAAGAGATGACTTGGCAGTCCTGGTCCACATGTATGTGAATAAGAGAGGGATTTCATGTTTAGGGAGAAAAGCATAAAGCGTAAAAAGAAATCTTCAGTACTTTGGTGGTAAACTACTACATCTCTATATTCCCCGGTCAGTTTGAATTCAGGCAACTTCTGCAGTGTAGCCTGTAATTTACTCATACAGATGTGAAGCAATTCTGAATCATAGAATCTGTCTCATGATTGTTCACAGAAATATTAAGCTGTTAAAGTAAAAGCGTCATGAATTAAGTAAACAGAAGCATCCAAGTATAAAGTTGATTTATCTCTCTAGTTTAGAGCAGAGTCTCCATACACCATGCTTTAATTCTTGGTCTTGCTCAAACACTATAAATCAGGCTCGGTTCTGGGCAAAGTCAAGCTGTCATCCTGGCTGAAGTGTTTCCTTGTACTTTTAAAAGCTCCATTTCAGGGTTTTATGAGAAATATCTGAGGCAGGAGGGAATGCTGGTGTAAAAATGGTGCAAGTGAATTTGTAAAGTCCATCAATAAGGAGGATTTCTGAAATCTCTTTGGGTCATTAAAACTTCTTGTTTAAAGTCTACTTTGAAGTTGTGTGGGAAAACTAACAACGTACAGATGAAAATCTGACTTTTTCATTCTCCTGTTGTGAATTATTGAGCCCTGCTCTCTGTGGAATCAATGTCTGCAGTGTGGAACAAAAACAAGCTAAATTAGTGTAAAGTAAGAAAAGTGTAATAATAGGAAACATTCTTATTAAACATTCTTGCACTATTTTCTATCTATTTAAATGAGCTCTTGCAGGACTGTGGAAGGTATTAATAGTGTTCAGAGCTACACTCTGCTGTGCTCTGTGAAGAAACATACTGGTAAATCAGAGCATTGTAGAATGATTTGGGTTGGAAAGGACCTTAAAGATCACCTAATTACAACCCCCATGTGATGAGCAGGGACACCTACCACTAGACCATACTGCTCAATGCCCATCCTTTGGCCTTGAAAACTGACAGAGATGAGGCATGAAGGATTATTTCCCATTAGAATAGAATAGGGTTGGAAAGGACCTTAAGATCATCTAGTTCCAACCCCCCTGCCATAAGCAGGGACACCTCACACTAAACCATGCCACTCAAGGCTTCATCCAACCTGGCCTTAAACACTGCCAGGGATGAAGCACTCACAACTTCCCTGGCCAACCCATTCCAGTGCCTCACCACCCTCACAGGAAAGAATTTCTTCCTTATATCCAATCTAAACCTCCCCTGTTTAAGTTTGAACCCATTACCCCTTGTCCTGTCACTACAGTCCCTAATGAAGAGTCCCTCCCCAGCATCCCTATAGGCCCCCTTCAGATACTGGAAGGCTGCTATGAGGTCTCCACTCAGCCTTCTCTTCCCCAGGCTGAACAGCCCCAACTTTCTCAGCCTGTCTTCGTATGGAAGATGCTCTTAGGGATAGATAAGCAGACAGATCTGTGAGCAAACAGGACATGGTAGATTTTGCACAGCCATTGTCCTGGCTGTGCAGCCAGAGGCACAGCAACAAGGGGAAAGCAAGGAGGGGGGAAGCATTATTGGAAATGTCAAATGCTGAAACCATGACAGAGCAAGACAGGTCACTCAACAGTGCTCTAGAAGAAGAGCAAGAGCCTGAGACATAGAGGCCTCACATTTTTGTTTATTATAGACATATACTTGTCCAGGGCTGGGCTTGCTCTGCAGAGTGGGTCTGCAGAGACAGCTTTGAGGAATGGAGGGCAGCCAGGACCTCATAAAATATTGTCACCAAGGAGCCATTAGCAGGAACCTGCAAGTAGAAGACTTTTTGAGGAGAAACTTGAAAGCAGTCACTGTCTCAAGAGGGAATGGTTACTAAATACTGGTCTGTGTGGAAAACTGGAGGCTGAAAAGAGAGACATGCTAGTAGACTCTGTAACATGTGGATGAAGAAGCAATGCAAGTGTGTTCCCTAACTTGTGTCTCATTTGTCTACAAACTGGATTACTTTTATACATTTAACTCCCCCTGATGCCAGCAACTTCTCTATACTGCCCTCAACCCATTCATCCTATTTTCTGTCATCTTGGTGCAAATATTTAAGTAACTTAAAAGCCTGTAATAGTTTATACAGCTCTACAGATTTGTCCCAAAAAATGTCCCAGTATAGGTACTAAACATGACCCTTCATTTTAGTCAGATTCAAGGAAAATAAATCCAAGCAACTCAAAAGATCACTGTAGTTTGTTTTCATGAAAGGTAAACTACATCTCTGCTGTGGCTGGCAGAAAGTTCTGTTTCTGCCACATACAAACTACAGCCTCATTGAATATACATTTTAAGGATCATTTTTAGGTGTTTTAAGCTCAAAGTTATCCTTTTGGTAGGTCTACAGCAGTGTGATTATTTGTGGTCAGGATCATTACTCTACATACATAGATGTTTTGTAAAAGAATAGAGCAGATTATAAGCCTTATCTCATGATAAAGTGCTAGCTATTCATTACACATTTTCAGTCTGATACATATGATCTGATGGTAATTAAGCCCCTGCTATTCGTGCTTCTGTGGAAAGTGACTCCATGATATTTCTTGCTGTCTTTCATTTGCAGTCATGTGAACTCAAAAGGAATTGGCTTTTTCTCTTTCATTTATATCGTACAATTTATATTCTTAACTTGCACAATGGTTATCTGCAGAATTGACATGATTGCTCTGAAAATTGCACCTAGCTCATGAAAGCTACAATTGATTTAAAAATGGTAGCTATTCTCACTTCCTGTAATCTCGGAGCAGGCTTGAATGCACTAAACTTTGTCTAAATTTGCTGAGCGTTTTTGTAGAAATGCTTCATTCACAGGAAGCAATGGTTTTCATTTGCAGATTTTAATGGATCTGTGACCTCCTGTGATATCAGCTTGGATCTTCTATTGAAACTAATGGGAGTTGCTCTGAGAGAGTAACGGCTTCCTAACAGTACCTGTGTGCTAAGACTTTCATGCAGCTTGTGAAGATGGCTTGGAGTTGTATTGACACCCACTGTGCACAAATAGATACTGTTCAGACAGAGTGTTTCTGTACAAAGCAGCTCTAACCCCCACCAGGGACAGTCATGGCTGCCTACCATATTTCAGATCTTCAGTTTCTTTTGTCCTATTCTTGCCTCTGGCCTCAGCAACTGTAAACAGCTGTGAGAGAGTAAAATGTATTACTCTAAGCCCACCTGGATATATGCATCTTGAACAGTTTCGCAGAAGATCTCAGGCCACACACAGAGAGTGATTGAGCGTGGCTCTGTGATGTCTTGTAGAAAAACCTTACCAGCTGAGCAAAATCCTCCTGCCAGGAAGCCCTGCAAAGTCTTTCCAGCATGTTAGATCCTACACTTCAGGACCCTATGCTGGTGGTCAGGAAGTAATTAAAAACCTAGCATCTGGTCTCATTACTCAGTCCACACAGACACTGATCAACAAGTCAACACTTGATCAAGACCTCCTGGCAAGCCCAACTTTGCTGTGTTTTTCCCTCTATCAATTCATGGCAAAATGACATCTCTCAACTTTTAGCTTTGCCTCAGGCTTAGTGTGTTTCTGCTAAATGTTATGCTGCTGTTGTTGCCGCAGCTGCAGATACAGTGCTGTTCTGCCACAGCTGAGGTATTTCTTCTCTAGTGAGATGCATTGGTATTTTGATGCAGTGTTATACAGATTGCTGTCTTCTCACTCGTACTATGTCTTCTGGGATGGTTACTTCTTTTGTCCACCATATTCATGAAGGTCAAAATTGTTCTTCTCATACTCCATGCAGAGCTTGCCGTGGCATACTCTTTTTAAGTCACTAAAATCCTTTACTTGCCAGCCCAGATTAGCTACAAACTGCTAGTAATGAGCATTTTGTGTTCAGTAGATCAAATTCCAGGTAATAGAAATGATCGAAGTCCAGCTTGGAATGTAATAGATACATCTAGAAAGATCTGTCCCATTTAGTCCTAGCTACAGCTGCACTGTACAATCTTGTACGTAAATTTGCTGCAGTAGGGTCCAAATTTGCTCTAACATCGTATGATACTGATGGAACCATATGAAAACAGGTACCTCCCTCCCTGCAGTGTAGGTAACATGGGAGGTCATGTCATAGAAATGTGGGGTGGTCCAGATGTGCAGGTGATACCAGGACATCCAGAGAAGCAAAACTATTGCTGCAGTGAGAACTTCTGCACTGGAAGGCACGATGGGACATGGTGACAGCATTTGGTTGAGAAAAATCAGCTTTATCTCTGCTTGCCTATCACAACCTTGATTAGGGAAACAGGCAAAGTTCAATACAGAAGGGCTTTTCTGACACCTGGGTGTAAAGGACTTCTTAAGCCCCAGAGGTTGTCTTATCTCCTGCTGCCAGATGTAGTGCTCTGAGCACACCAGGCTCTGGTCTCAACTCTGTGTGCCAAACAACACATTCTGGCAAGCATATTTGGCCCGTTTGGCTGCTTGAGAAATGTCAAAGAGACTGCACTGAGCAGAGTTTTGAGTGATTGGTAAGTTCAAGGAAAACATTATAAAAAAATTTTGATTTGAAACAGGTAGGATTGTCCTGCTGAAACAAAAATATTTCATAAATTTATCATGATTATTACCAAAACAACATTGCCAGGATTTTCATCTTGGACTCAAAGTATTTTTTTGTTGTTGTTTGTATTTAACAGTTCATTTTTTTAATTTATATTAATTCTGTTTACTGAATTAAAGCAGAAATCAAGTTTACACTAAGTACGTAGGCCCAAAGAAATAAGTAAGGAACTGTGAGCTCTGTCTGCTTAACCAGGTTTTCAGTCAGCTTTCATTTCTTCCTCTGTTTCCTTGTCTGTAAAATAAGATCATTACTTCCCATTGGCTTAAAAGACTCACTGGTCTTAGAAATATGAAGGATTGCAGTCAGGAAAGCTGGAGAACATAATCTGAATAAGGCTTATGAGAGAGCAGTACTAGGAAAAGCTACATATGAAGGTGTAATCTTTCCTTCCTGATTCAGGTTAAGGCTAATCAAAAAGATTTAAACACAGTTTGTCTTTGCCTAGATGCACATTTCACTTACAGTGTATATGAACCTGCCTTACTTGCCCTCTGCAATGTGAGTTAAAGCTTTCTGAAGTCAGTGGAGGCTGGAACAGAGCTTGTATGGGTCAGGGAATCATGGAAGAAACAGTAGTATCTGGGATGAGTTTGCCAGCTGAGCCATATGGATCTCATAGCTTGAAAATCTGGGTGCAACTTGTTTTTGTACTGTCCCCACATTTTCCCCCAATATATCATTTGGATAAAGACTATATTAAGGCATCCATAAGCAGTACAACAATATTACAATTTCACAATCTGTCACAATGCCAAGGCTTCTTATGTGTTGGTGTTTGGCTTGCAAAACTAACACTATCTGAATTCATTCCTCTAGGAGCACAGAGGCTGCTGATGCTGGAAAACAGCTGAATAAAATGAACTAATATGAAATGGATTACATTACATTAAGGGTGGTTTTCATTCACCTGCTGGTTTGTTTGGACAAAACAAACCAGCAGGTGAATTTTTTTTAGCTGCTCTATCAGCCCCTCCAAACTGCTCACATCAGTGCTTTCAAAGGGGAAACTCATATTCTTGTGGATTAGAGACCTCTAGTCCATAAACTCTGTTGTCTTCATGTTCGCAATCCTAGCCCATTGAAACATGTGGAAGGGCAATCCTGAATATACAGGGACCTCTGCACATTATTACACATGGGGTGTTTCTAGTTGTAGAGAGTGCCTAGGTTGGTATAACTAGGCTGGCATTTTAGGAGCACATGGAGCCACGGCTGCTAAAACTCTTTGCAGTTCAGCACTTGGACAAGTGGGCCCCTAAATCACATCAAGCACATCTTATTAGCACACACAAAGAGTTACAGCAGGTGACTTGTGGCACTTCACAGAGTCATCTGTGGCTCAGGCACTGACAGAATTGTATCCTGGGCAGCATTAATCTGCCTTAACCATGAGCTCATCCTTTCTGACTCATCCACCGTGTGCTTTCCAGTTCCTGCAACAGGCACAGAAGCTGTTTTTAGTCCTTTTCCTTTCACAGCCTTGGTTCCCTCCAGGAGAAGCTCTATCCTGTAATTTGAAGGAGGAAGGTCCTGTGCAAATCACTGTCTATGAACACATGCCACAGCCCAGAGTAAAGTGTGTATATAAACACACCATGGTAAGTCTGCAAGGGCAATATCAATTTTCTCAATTTCCAAACACTTTTCTTTCCAACCCTCTATTCTTATGTACTCTCTGCTGTATAATAATTTTAAGTGCAATGTCTCACCTTCCCATACAGAAGAGTCACTGCCACATAAACAGTCCAAAAATTAAGTTGTGCTTAACTCAGAAATGAAGCCTGCACTGTCTAGGAATATGCCAGTCAACTGCTTATCTATTTATTGCTAGGAGGATTCATTGTCTCTCTGAATACCTGCTGTTTCTTTAGGGAGTGCCATGAAGGAAGGCAATAAAATGCATCCAGGTATAATATTCTGTGCTATAGGCAGATGATAACCATTATACCTTTACATGTCTTTCTGTCTTTATACGGAATGCATTACACTTAAAAATAAGTATTATTTTTATTTGATGAAAACCAGTGAAAACATGTGATGCACATATGGGCTTATACAGGCATGAAATAACTGAATAAGTCACAAGGTTCCATTTGATAATGACTTTTTCTTTTACTTCAGTCTGTCACAGCTCTTTAACTTCATCCTCCCTCAGATAATGCTATTTGAATAGAGTGTTGTTTCTATGAAAAGTCTTGTGACAGGGGAAAGTTATGTATTAAAATGACACCGGTAACAGAAAGGCAGCATAGGTTTTTATTTTGGATGTGATGCTGTCAATTCAAAGACGAGTTGAGATGGTCATATACTTTGGAAGTGGCTTGCTTCATGGCTTAAAAATCCCAGCGTTTTGCTTTCTAATGTATTAAAATAGACAGAATAGCTCAGCTTACTGCTCCTGAGAGGCTGGTGGTAGCCAGCCAGACTCAAAGCCAGATCCAACAGATCCAACAGATAGTGGCTTGGGATGCTCCCTATTAGAAGAGCAGCTGGGATGCCCCTCTGATGTGCTTGCTTGACCCAGCACTCAGTTATAATAGTCTTAAAGGGGGAAAAAATTACATTCATAAAGTTGCAAATGGACCTGTAGAAAAGTGCTGAAAAGAAGGACTCTTCTGGCTGAAGTAACCAACATTTGGTCTAAGAGGAAATGTGGACTTTGCATAAAAGTCTTACTGCCCACATCTGTTCTGATCCATCCCACAGAGATGCATAGAGATATTTTAATGGTTATTATTCGCACTTTGTCCTGGTTTTCACACCTAACCACATCCCATTCATTTGAAAAACACTGATTTTATTTCAGGCAGTAAGGAGATAAGATAGAGAACAGTGTATTGATTTGCGAGTGCTTAAATACTCTTGTAAGTACTAGTAAAAGCAAGCAAATGTCTTCAAATAAAAATAGATAGTTTTCTCAGGAAGAAATGTGATCTTTTTTCCCAGGATTTCACAGAAACTGAAGGTTTCTATCCATGTCTGTATAAATAGCATATTATGCACAGTTGTGAAGCTGCCCCCCCCCACTTATCCAACTTACTTTTATTATCAAAAGTGTAACACAGATATAGCAATGTTTCTTACATATAGAAAAATAACACACCTTCTATAATGTCTTTCTTTTAGGAGATGAGAACATTTCAGTTCTCAGTTCAGTGTATTTCAGTTCAGTAAAAATGCTGATATAAATTAAATTCTTCAGACTATTTTATGGACCATGATACAAAGATGCTGAGGCTGGAAAATTCAAAGTCTCGGGACATATTGCTCAAACTGTGTGAAGAAGCAAATGGACGTGGTAGGCTTCAGGCTTCAAACCAGTTTTCAGTTGGTGTTCAGTCTTCATAAGTTTTCAGATGTTACATACTTTGGTTCAAATACTGAAAGTATGGATCTGATCATATTTGGAAGTAATAATCAAAATCATGGCTGAAGTTCTGTTTTATGTGTGGGGACATAAATGTCATTAGCAGTCTCTGAGTATTATCTTGAAAACTCCATGGAATAAAATACTTAAACCCAGGACAAATAGTTCCAAGTTCTCTTATAGAGTTATTCTCAAGATTGTATGGCTGTAAAATCACCTGTTCAAAGATATCTGGCTGCATGTGTAGGAGCCATGACATTGACATCTGTCATATCTACAAGTGCTCCCATGAAGAGAACCAATTTATTTTTCCCCGAGGTTACTTGTTTCTTAACGCTCATTGTGACAAGTTTTGCTTCCTCAGATTGACACTATTGTTAGAATGTAAGTACAAAGTACAAAATGTACTTGTAGCTGCTCCTTTCACATGGCTCTGGATTTCTCTGTGTTCAGGCATTATTGCTTGTTGTCTGTGTTCATAAACTACACCTTTTTGACTTCTTTGTGTTTCTTTGCAAGTTTAATACACTTGATTAGTGATAGTGAAAAGGGGGTGTATGTTAATATTCCATTAGGTCATTTAGTAATGCTTATTCATAGGTTTTATGTAACAATTTGACCATATTCTTTTTTGAGCTGGCAAAAATGTGTATGTTTAATCTGTGTATGTATGTGTTTAGATGGATCAACCAACAGCTACGTGATACTAAGAACTGGAGACTGAGAAGAGCTTAGTAGTGTTTTAGGGGGATATAGGATTCCAAAGGATTCTGCACCTTACTGGCAGACATCCTAACTCCACACAATCTGTTTCAGATCACTGCAGGAGCAGCAGAGAGCAGGTGTGAGGTCCCATGGCAGCATACATCACATCTGCTGATCACCTCGCAGCCTGCTAGGTGTTAACTCCTCCCAGGTAATGAGAAGAGTTATGTTTTCACTGTTGGATGACTTCTGCACATCCTCTGTAATGTTTTTATGTGTCTCTCCTTGCCTCCTGCTAGCTGACAAGCTTCTGTCCCCTGTGGCCAGCATTGCACAAAATGAGCGTATGTAACAAGAAGTCTCACAGCTTTGGGCTGCTTGGGAGCTGCAGAAAGCAGCAGGCAAGGCAGAAAACAAAACCCTCCCATCACACAATAGCTGAGGTTGAAAGGCACCTCTGGAGATCATCTAGTTCAGCCTTCCTGTTCAACCAGGTTTTGCTAGAGCAGGTTGCCCAGGGCAATATCTAGATTTCGTACAGTTTTAAAAATAAAGGCCAAAATAGCCTCCTTGCCCTGCAAGGACAGGTTGTCACATAGGTCAAACTCATCCATTCTGGGCAGATAAACTGTACTGACCCTTGATGTTCATAGTCAAAGGACTGGAAGGAGCTTTAGCATAAAACTTGCCTGAAAAGGCATGGTTTATTGCACCTTTTGCCCTGAAGATCTCTCCAGACAGGGGAAAAAAAACACAGGAGCTTGTATTTACAAAAATGAATCCTTATTCTTTTGAAATATAATAAACCAAATTGAAAGCATTAACATCTGCTCCACAAAGGAATTTCAGCACAATGCAGAATCTGACTGAAATACACTGATTCTTCTGAAAGCGTGAAGGACCTCTTGCAAACAGCCAGCATGAAGGAATTGTATTGTGTGATCCCTTGCTGTCAGGGCAATGTGAAAGAATGACAAACTGTTTCTGGAAATTCAAGCAGTTTTTATATCACATTGACCTAAAAATACATGCTCCTTTAAGTCTGTATGAATGCACCTGCAAACAAGAACATGCATCCTATGAAAGGATATTATATGGTATTCTGGAATTGTAGAATAGTACAGGTTGGAAGAGACCTTCGAAGGTCACCTGGTCCACCCTCCCTGCAATGAGCAGGAACATCTTCAGGTAGACCAGGTAGAATAGTTTAATTATGAACTGAAATTGCATTTTAGAAAAAGCACCTTTTCATTTTTTCTTGTCATGAGCTATTGCCATACTCTACCAAAGGAAAAAGACCAGTCCCTCCCCCATTCCTACAGGCGTATGTCACAGATATACCTCCCATGCTTAGTTATTTTGGAGAGGGAAGGGCTGGTTTTGGGTGTTTGCTGGCATTGCAGAATTGTAAAAATGTCTTATTTTAGTCAACATTAAATGTCAGTCAAAATGTTTAATGGAGGTTGTTCTTTATGAGGGAAAAAACAATCTTTCTGTGGAGCAGAAGGATGCTCTAAATTCCAAATATTGAAAGACCCCATAGAATTAATCCAGGAGATGACCACCAAATTGTTCTGATGACATTATTGTTACTATAGAAACATGCCTAAGTCCAGAACTCTCCTGTCATTACTTGGTCGATGGGGACTTTGGTAACTACAGTGCAGAGTCACAGAGGTATAAAAGCATCTCCAGCTCTCTCCATTAAAAGCAGACCTACAGAGATGCAAGTTATTCTTCAGAGCTGTGGCTGAGGGGGCCTTTTCTTCAGCCATCAGGTTTCTGTCACATAATCTAACACCAGAAACTCTTACTCAGTGTAAGATGAATAAGAAGACAGCTACAACAACATTGTAGTTATTACTTCAAGATTAAAAATGTCAGCCTGAACACCTTGCAAACCTGCAGTGGTGTCACAGCCCTGTTTCCTTGCATCCTCAGTTCACTTTTTCTGCATTTGATGTTTCTTTATGAAGTTTTTCATTATTTGGTGGGTTGCACTGCTGCAGGAGGTCACTGGAGCAAGTACTTCAGTATGAATTTTGAAAGTGGATGGACAGAATTATTACTAAAGTTCTATCTAATATAGGAGCACAGGAAAAGCTGTAACTAAATCACAGCCTTCAGAAAGTATGGATGCTTTCCTCTGCCACTCCACCACTGCTGTCTTTTAGGTTTTAATAGTATTGCACGTATTCTTCCATATTTCCTGTTGTTGTTTTCCCAAGAGCTATCAAAGGCAGTCCTTTACACAGGCAAAACACCTCCAGGACCCAGCACTGGCCTCTTATTTCCTATAGGTACCACTTCAGTGATTTTGTTACAAAAAACCAGGTTATGAGCCAGGTTGCTGGCCAAACAGAACACAGAAAGGCAGATCAAGGATGTGCCCAAGGTGATGTGGAGACCAGCAGCGTTCTTACTTTTGTCTCTCCAGGGCAGCTTCCAGAAGCGGAGTCATGCCAAGATGAACAGTGGCAGTGTTGGCACCCATGGCATTTCTCTCTGGGAGCAAGGGCTGGCTGCTCTCTTTGGCAAGCACATTCACTTTCTGGAGTTACTTGGATTTAGAAGTCAAGGGGGAACTAGGAGCACCCAAAAATACACCTGCTGAACTCCACATAAAACATCTTACATGATCCCTGCAAAGTAGCATAGAAAGTCTTGTGTTGGGGCAGGAAAAGACCTTTAAGTAGAGGTCCCTAGGGCTGAGTTAGAAGGGAGAGGCTGCTTGCAGTGGCCATGTCTAACCTGGGGATCTCCCAGACACCCATGCCTGTCACCCAGCCACATCCCCATACTTATGGCTTCATTTCAAAGACAGAAACACTCCAGCATGTGTCCTCAGCCTGGCTATGCAGGAGGCCAGGACTCACCACAGACCTTTTCCCTCGAGGTACACCACCACCCCGGGTGACTTCTGTACCATGATGGACAATGACCCATTGCAGTGGGAGGCAAATGGAGCTGCCGACTCCTCCTGGCACATCATGAAGAAGGTAAAACTATGTAAAATTATGCAAAAGCTGACAATATTTCAAACACAGTTAAGGTGTCTTGGAAAAACCTTTACAGGGTTTAATGAAGATTAATCCAGTCGACTGCTTGAGAAACTATTGTCATAACTACATAAGTTAATACAGAATACCTTGTCTACGGAGATATTTCAAGAATATCAATTTAAAAATGCACTTGCAAAGATCATTTAAATTCCCTATGGATATTCAGTAGAGTTTCTGCCAGGGAGAAAACCCATTGGCTTTTTCAACAGACTCTCTAGGAAGTCCCCATAAACGGATTAACATTCAAGTGGGAAAGTATGTGGCTTTTCCTATTTCCCCTGGGAAAAAGATTCTTACTTTCCCTCCCCCACCTCTTAGTTCTAAAATCTCTTTAGAAACTTACAGTCCTTTCTGGAAACAATATTAAAAATTAGGTTTCTGCCCAAGTCAACCATCCATGCTCACATTCCTGCCTCACTTTTCTGTGTTTAATAAAGATATATTCTAATACTTATAATTTAAAGATAATAATTTTATTAATGGCACAGAAGTATTTTTTTTTTTTTAAGAGAAAGTGCTCCCAAGTTATAACATCTGAAATAGTGAAGAAAACTGAAAAAAGGGAAAACGTTAATTTTCTTCATGGGTGGTTTCTTGAAAATTACGTTGCATGTGAAGTTAAAACATGAGCCCTCTCATGTGAATTTTTTTATACTTCTGGACTGCAGAGATCATTAATACTGATTTTTTGGTGGCTGTTTCCATGTAGGCAGCTGTGTGCTGTATGTAGTCAATGTTCCTCTTGGGCTTTTTGTTGACAAAATAAATAAACTACCTCTTAAAGTCTTTCACTGTGAGGAGTTTCCTGCAGCCCTGGGATCAATTCACAAGACTTCTTTGCACTTATTTGATTTCGCAATAGTCTTTGAAAAATGGGAGTAGTGGAGTTCAACACTATGCTGCCATATCAGCCTCACCAGCCCGTAGAGAAGTTCTCCTGCCTCCTGTGTGCTTTACCCCAGCAGTCAGACCCAGCCCCCTTAGCAATAGAATTACAGTAAGGGCTCAAGTTTAGCACGTAGTAACCCATATGGAGATATAAGCATCATTAAAGGGTTAAAGGGCTCCCGCTTCTTCTTCTTGCCAAAATTGCTAATTAAGCACAAAGTGCTCCAAAAGAGAGCTCTCCAGGCTTACGTGATCAGTGGGTGAAGGTGTTAGAGCATCCTCTGGAGAGCCAGTAGAGAGCGGCAGAGAGAAGCTGCGTGGAGGCTCCTGGAGGTGGAAAGTAGGAAAGCAGTCTTGGAGAAAGGTGATGAATGACAAGGGTTCATATGAGGTCTGCGTGTAGGAAATGATTGTAACAGAACCCTCCGTTGCAGGCCCTTATGGGAGGGGCAAGTGACATTATGTTAAGCAAAACTGATCTTGCTCACCCATGTTCTCATACATGTAAGTATTGCTTATGCTTTCACACCCATGTACTGTAAGCAGAGAGGGGGTTGTACAAGTAATGGGTGAGCAGGAGTAATGGTGTGCAATATGGAGGATGGGGATGCAGGCCACCTGGTCTTCCGTCTTTCTTGTCTCCCACCTATGTTTGAAAGATCAATTGTCATGGGCCACGCAGATCACTTCTTTTGTTCTCAGTGGTTTAAGGGCACTGATGTGCATATCTCAGGGGTGGGACTTGTAAAATCAACTCCACATGTGCCTCATATCAGCAAACCCAACAGACCTATGGGCCACAGCTTTCAGAGGTGCAGCTGCTGGTGTGAAATTCCCAGGTGTTCTTCCTCCGGTATCTGCCAGTGTCTTGTTGTGATAATTTGTGGAGTCTTGTTTAAGGCTACGTGGTGGGATGATGGGTGTCTGTGTGAAGACAACCTGGGGGAGATTGATCTGCAATGAGCCCTTGTTTGGATCTTCTAAAAGGGGCAAGGTTGGACAGAGTCTTGGGTGACATGGTTTAGTGTAAGTTGTCCCTGCTCATGGCAGGGGGTTTAGGACTAGATGATCTTAAGGTCCTTTCCAACCCTAACTATTCTATGATTCCATGCTCATGCTAGGTAGCAGATTGAAGCTCCTGAAGGAGGTGCAGTGTGACCACAGGTGGGAACTTTTGGCTCTATGTCCCTCCTTAGAAGCAGTGTAATCAGCAAAATCAACTTTCAGGAAGCTGCTAACCTAGTGACAACTGGAGAGTGCAGAATGGCATGGGTCCTTCAGCCCACCCTTGTGTATGATCACCTCCTCTAGTTTAGTCTAGTAGTCCAGAGAAACTCCCTACCCCATCTCCTCCCAAAACTTGATAGCTGGAACACTGTTCAGTGTGTGGAGAACTGTGGTTTCCTTGCCCTAGTTTGTCTCTTTAAAATGTACAAAATAAACTTTGCTCCTTGGGTTCTGGATATTAGAAATACAACTGTGAAAGGTTGGATGTAAAAAGAAAAGATTTGCAGCAATTACCGGTTGGAAGCAATGTTTTGTTATGAATCCTGTTTCGTATGCAATCTTATTGCAAGTTTCCTCTACTAACTTTAGTTGCTAATTAATGATACGCTATGTTAAAATAATCAGAATAAACAATTTCTCAAACTGTGTTTAAAATAAATAATGCAGTATTTCTTTAATAGATTTTTTTTTAATATGGAGACTTAAAAAAGAAATAAAAATCAATAAGTCCTGCGTTCACCAGGGAGACTGGGTTTTGTCAGAAAGACTTTTGTGCTTCTGGAAGTGTTAGGCTGTGAAATTTGCAGAAAGTGATTGCATGGATCGCAGAGACCTGAACTCGTCTGTTGGGTCATGGGTTATGTTAAGTGCTATAGTTTATTTTTTTCTTTTGTTTTTCACAAAGCTCTAATAATGATCCTGTTACAAAGACCTGGACAGATCTAGGAACAAAGATGTAACTCATTCTTTCAGTGGGGGAGCAAATTGTATCAGGATAACACCTGATATTTTCTGAGTGTGTCACAGAATGATTTAAGCAAAGTATCTTCCCATTGGCTAGATTAGAGATTCCCAACCACTCTTCCTAAGTTTGTTAATATTCTATCATTTTATGTTAGTCATACCAGAGATAAAAAAGAAGATGTGTCTGTCAGTGATTAGTGTGTCTATAAGCTCAATTAGACCCGGCAAAGACAATGAAGCAGAATGGGAAGAACTAATTTGCACTGACTTGACTGTGTAAGATGCAGAAGTTTGGGTCCCTCTTCTAGTGGTTGCACCTCCCTTGCATAGCAGGAAACAGTGGAGTGAAATTTTGAAATCGTGTGAATGAAAGAATTTGTTTGATGAAGTTTTGAGGGTACGCTTGGGCAGTAAAGAATAAATACGCTTGCCTGAGTGTATATTTCACAGGAAACAAGATCATGTCTGAAAGGGGTGATGCTGGTGGAGGAATATGGGTCAGATACATGGTTAACCATATGCTGAAGGTGAGTGCAAAGTCAAGGCTTTACCTGCACGCTGTATGTACGAACTCCGCAGCCTTTCACTTCAGTTAAACTCTTTTCCTAGTCAGGCATTTTTCTGAATAGTCTGTCAGACCACAGGCAGCATGTGCTTCTTTTGAAATTCAGACTGGAGGTGGCATGAACTTCATGGCCTTACATTACACAGCCTGCAGACCCAGAATGCCTGCAGACGAAGATTCTGGATGTGCAGAGTACCTTGGCCAGTTCCTGCTGTTCTGGAGTAAATGAAGACAAAGCCATCTTTGGAATTACACCCAATTGGTTATCTGGAGAAGAAGCTCTTATCTGCCTCCCCGCACACATTTACTGAGGTGCATGTAAACCATTGTTTATGAGGGGTGCACAACTCTATTGGAAGCTGTTGTTAGAGAAAGTAAATTGTCACTCACTCCCTCTCCTACCTAAAAAGGTAATAAGGAACTACAGAACAGGGTACATAATAGAGATTTGTATTGCGATTTGCCTTTGAGATTTGTGTCAAATGCTTCAGCAATGGTTTTAAGCTTGATTTAATTCCCCAAATGTGTTAACAGCTAACAACCATTGAGTTTGCTTTCTAATGCAACTCATTTAATACATGGCATGAAATACAGGAAGAATTGAATTACATGGGTATGCGATTATGCTTGCAAAAATGTATTGCAATGAGCTTTTCAATTTATAGGCAGGAAATGAAGCTCTGCAATTATGTGACAACATCAAATCACAGCAATGAAATTGGAATTTAGTCTTTTCTTTTTTAGATCTACTGTCAGCAAACATGACCCTAGCCCATTTTTCCTTCATGTTGCTCAAAAAAGATTACTCATGAGAATTCAGTGAAAAACTGGTATTTTAGAGACTTCTCAAGAGTGCATCATAGCCAGGGATATCTGGCTCCAGCACTGGTGGGCAACAGGGACTCATCCTCCCTCACTTAGATGTAAGGTCATTTAGGGCACAATCACATATTTTAATAACAGTAAAGCACCCCTTAACACAGACCATTTTAAGCTAATTTTGGGATCTGCCCTGTTCTCAGCCTGTCTTCATATGGGAGGTGCTCCAGTGGCCTTCTGGCCCTCCTCTGGACTTGTTCCAACAGTTCCATGTCCTTTTTATGTTGAGCACACCAGAACTGCACACAATACTTCAGGTGAGGTCTCACGGGAGCAGAGTAGAGGGGCAGGATCACCTCCTTTGACCTGCTGGTCATACTCCTTTTGATGCAGCCCAGGATACAGTTGCTTTCTGGGCTGCGAGCGCACACTGAAGCCAGCTTATGTTCATGTTCTCATCAAAGAATTTATTATGAAAGCATGGTTTACAAAATTCAGTACTGATACTGAGAGAATATGATTATACCAGTTTCATTTAAGTATTTTTAATTAAATATTTTATAGAAAGTAAGGCTAAAAGAAAACCAAATTGATACTTTAATTCCTATTTTGAAGAAAACACATTAATAAGAATTGTACCTACAGTATAATGCACTTTTCATAGCAGTGATATTTTCCTTTAAGGAATAAGTTAGCTTTATGCTTCCACAGAATATACTCTGGATTTATTGCATCTTTGTGAACACTTACTATCAAAGGCTATGATCTTCAGAGTAGAAAGAGCTGTGTCTGAATACTCTTACTAGGAATTCTGTTTCAGCTGATGTAATATGTGGTTACCCTTTTGATCATCTAAATGTGAACAGAGACTGCAAGATGAGAGAACAAATGAAAAAGGTCTTTGCTGCTGAGGGTTTACTGAGGGTGGAGCTCCAGTGGGCTCAGGGCTGGAGAGACTGCTGGAAAGCAAAGACTGAGCTGCCAGAACTGCACCCTGAAAATGTCTGCTTCTGGGATATGGCTGGGAATTGTATGCCAAACCTCTGTTAGACATATACTGAGAAATACTGATAATGAATCTAGGTCAGGAACTTCTCATGTAAATTACAGAAACTCACTCAACTGCTAGCAAAACCACAACGACTGTGTCTTCTTTTTAAAGCAGCCTTTATAAAGAGATGTTTTTACCGACCTCTGTTTTCAGAAGCTTGTGCACTTCAGGTATACCTCTAGCTCTCTGGTTTCTACTACAGAACTTCAGTACTTCAGCATTAAGTGGATCAATGCCAATTCCTATTTCCAGTTAAATAAGTATTATATGAAGTTTCCTTGTATTTGTATAATTGTTTTCAGCAATATGAGAACAGAGAGTATTTGTGGTCCAAATAGTTGATCTTGATTAAGCTGGAAGGGGAAGTCACTTATCACATATATAATGCATAACTGAGCTATAAAAGCTTCTGAATCAGTGATCTCTGACATGTACATTCTGTGTTGCACTGCTGCTAGTGTTATGGTTTATTTGGTTTAATAGGAGGAATACATTAACAAGTTTTAACTTTCTTGACAAGTAGTATAAATATCCTGTTTTTGCTATAGGTTCATAGAACCTATTTTTTATAGGTTCGTAGGTTTCTATAGGTTTATAGGTTCATAGAAACTATTTTTTCTATAGGTTCATAGAACCTATAACTATATTATAGTATATTATTATATACAAATATTCATTGTATTTACAAAAAGTAGGATATGTATCTTAATGAGTAAGGGATTAATTCCTATTTTGGAGAAAACGCACTTAAGAATTGTGCCTATAGGATAACATGCTCTTCATAACAGTGATACTTTCTAAAGTATAGTTTCCTTTAAAGAATAACAGTGGAATATTGAAGTATAGACGTGGAAAATAGAAACTGTGTAATCTGTGTTAGTAAAAAGGAACCTTCCAGACATCTCAAACTGTATTGCAAATGTGAACAGACTACAGGTCTTACTCATTCCAAAGTCCTGCTTGCTTCCTCTTTGCATAAGAGCATTTGATATTCAGAGAGGAAAAGTGGAACCGAGAGAGTAATGTATAACTCACTGACATTAGCAAGGTATTGTTGAAACTTTTGCTGCTGTCTAGAGTGAGCTGGAGGAGTAACATAAAGGTGTTAGTAAGGCTTTGACCGCAGATGCTATAAGTTTCTATTATCACAGTTGAGGGAACCACTTGAGCCTGACCTATTCTATTTCAAAATGTCTGTTTGGGTAAACTGTATTTGATCTTTAGTTTGGCTGGAAGCTAAGTATTGTTTCTGTGTCTTATAAACTGCAGTATAAAGTCAGTGAGATCTCTGCGGTAGTGAAATCTGACCTGATGGAACTGCAAAAGTAAGAGATCTGTCCTGTGGAACTATGAAAGCCTTCAAAAAAGCTCAGTAAAGGGAACCTCTCAAAGCAGTCTGCTTTTATTTTCCTGTTCATACTGGTTTCTCAGAGTGCCCTCTCTTCCTATACTTGAAGAAAAGGAGATAAAAATGCCAAACCTCCTTGATTTTGCTTTGTAGTTTTTTCCTTGCCCTTGAAGACAGATAATCCATAGAAAAGTATCCTGAAAGCCCAGTGAAGCTCGTTGCATGAGTCAGAACTGAATTACATTCTCAGACATCTCGAAGGATATGCCTGACTTAAAATCCCAGCAATTCTATCTGTCACTGGGTATGCTTACTGGGGGCTGCAACACCCTCAGCCCCTCAGGATTCCAGTCAGTATCCAAGTACTGAGCTCTTCCACATGTCCCTTTCTGAATGATAAACTGCAGTAGGTGTCTACTGCAGAATACAGTAGTTAATCTTCTAAAGTAGTCCTAAATAGGCGTTAATAGGTGTACACTCAAAAAAGTGGCGGACTTTTTATGTTCTGAACTTCCTATATTGGGAAAAGATATCTTAGGTATCNCCCTTTCTGAATGATAAACTGCAGTAGGTGTCTACTGCAGAATACAGTAGTTAATCTTCTAAAGTAGTCCTAAATAGGCGTTAATAGGTGTACACGCAAAAAAAGTGGCGGACTTTTTATGTTCTGAACTTCCTATATTGGGAAAAGATATCTTAGGTATTTATAAATACATTATCTCTGAAAGATTCAGGCAAACACCCTTAGTTGTAACTGATCCTACNTTCTCAGACATCTCGAAGGATATGCCTGACTTAAAATCCCAGCAATTCTATCTGTCACTGGGTATGCTTACTGGGGGCTGCAACACCCTCAGCCCCTCAGGATTCCAGTCAGTATCCAAGTACTGAGCTCTTCCACATGTCCCTTTCTGAATGATAAACTGCAGTAGGTGTCTACTGCAGAATACAGTAGTTAATCTTCTAAAGTAGTCCTAAATAGGCGTTAATAGGTGTACACGCAAAAAAAGTGGCGGACTTTTTATGTTCTGAACTTCCTATATTGGGAAAAGATATCTTAGGTATCTATAAATACATTATCTCTGAAAGATTCAGGCAAACACCCTTAGTTGTAACTGATCCTACTTTTCCAAAAGCTACCGAAGACCTAAACAAGCATTAACTCTTACATAACTGCAGCTCCTGCCTAAATTCTCCTCCATATTTGCATCTTCTGCTTAATATGAAAAGTAGTCAAACCTTTAATACAAGAATGCATTGTAACAGGGCTTTTAAATTAAAATTAACAATTGAAAAGCTAGGAATTAGTAAAGCAAATGTGGAGTTTTGTTGTTAGGTTGTTTGGTTTGTTTTTTTTTTTAATTTATTTTTAAGCTAATGTGCTTTGAAAATCAGGATTTGGATGTGATTTTTCTAGCTCCAGCGTCATAACATTTGAGCTTCCAACTTAGCCAGGATATCAAAAAGCTATGTGGTCCTGTCAGGGGAAAAAAGCCCATTTTTGTAGAGTGCATTTTGTACATTACAGCGAGATTTCTACTTAATGTCTCTGACATTCATCAATATTTATAAATACCAACTATAAAAAAAATCACTTTGAGAAAGATGATGTTCTGGACTTTATGAATGGTCAAGTAAAGGCTTTCAGAGGTGTTAATTTATCTCTGTAGGATTTTAGTGACACAGTGACAACCTTTTCGATTTTCTCACAGGTGGTCAAAGCATGAAAGAAAAGAGAGAATTTCTGTTAGGTTTTGGGTTTGGTTGGAAAATTTTTTGGTTTGTTTGGTGGTGGTTTTGTGTTTGTTTTGGGTTTTTTTACTTTTATTTGATAAAACCTCATTTAGCTTAGGCAAGTGAATGGTATTTAGGAAAGTAATGCTAAGCTCTGCCTTTGCAGCTATTCAAATGTATTTTCTCCCTATTAATGAAAAGAGCATGCATGTGCCAATATCTGCCTTATATCAAACAAAACAATTCCTAGCATTCAGGTAGCTCAGTACTCTTCAATGCTAAAATACTTTTGTGTTGATGGCTGAGTAGACAAGTGTGGTGTGTTGACCTGGCTGAGCACCAGGTACCCACTAATGCTCTCCCACTCCTCAGCTGGACACGGGAGAGAAAATATAATGACAAACTTGTGAGTGGAGATAAGGATGGGGAGAGATTACTCACCAATTACTGTCATGGGTAAAACAGACTCAACTTGTGGAAAATTAATGTATTACTAACCAAAACAGAATAGGGTAAAGAGAAAACAAAAATTAAACCTTAAAACATTTTCCTCCCAACCCCCATTGTCTTTAGATCTATAATGGCAGTCAGGGGAAGTTCCTGACAACTAGAAAAGGGCAAATAAAACCCCCATTTTCAAGAAAGGGAAAATGGATGACCCGGGGAATTACAGACCAGTCAGTCTCACCTCTCTGCCTGGAAAAATCTTGGAGCAGATTCTCCTGGAAGGCATGCTAAGGCACATGAGAAACAACAAGGTGCTTGGTGACAGCTAAGGGGAAATCCTGCCTGACCAATTTGGTGGCCTTCTACGATGGGGCTATGGAACTGATGGACAGGGGTAGAGCAGCTGATGTCATCTACCTGGACTTGTGCAAAGCGTTCAACACTGTCCCACACGACATCCTTGTCTCTAAATTGGAGAGACATCAATTTGATAGGTGGACCACTCGGTGGATAAAGAACTGGTTGGATGGCTGCACGCAAAGTGTTGTGGTCAATGGCTCAGTGTCTGGCTGGAAGTCAGTGACGAGTGGTGTCCCTTAGGGATCAGTGTTGGGACTGGTCTTGTTCAACATCTTTGTTGCTGCCATGGACAGTGGGATTGAGTGAGCCCTCAGCAAGTTTGCCGATGACACCAAGCTGTGTGGTTCGGTGGATACACTGGAGGGAAGGAATGGCATCCAGAGGGATCTTGACACACTTGTGGGGTGGGCTGATGCCAACCTCATGAAGTTTAACCATGACAAATGCAAGGTCCTACACCTGAGTCGGAGCAATCCCAGGCACAGATACAGGTTGGGCAAAGAGGAGATTGAGAGCAGCCCTGCAGAGAAGGACTTGGGGGGGTGATCAATGAGAACATGAACATGAGCCGGCTTCAGTGTGTGCCTGCAGCCCAGAAAGCAACCGTATCCTGGGCTGCA